>VDFB02267658.1:0-64730 GCA_007258455.2 Sequoia sempervirens | reverse complement strand
TAAGGTGAGAAATAGAAGAAATAAGACAGAAGATAGAAAGTTTTGCTTGTCTGCTTCTGAAAAATCTGCAAATCTCTTCTTCGAATCTTTATAAAACCTGCATGCAAAGTGGAAATAAAGTCTAGAATCGACTTCCTCTGAAGAATCTGAACTCGTAGCTTCGAAGAACGCTGAAAACGGACACCTGAATCACCTTAAGCTTGCTGGTCGCTCAAAAAGAATACAAGCTTCAGAGCAAAAGATGATGCAATAATGGACGCCATCTTTGAAATATATAGAATTTCATCATAGAAAATTCGTACTAAATAAAGCATGCATAAAAATGGCGCTTGGCTTCTCATTGGACCTCATAATAGTTAACTGGAACTCGAACAAGCTCAATAAGTGGACGCATTAGGGTTTGCCTTTCAAGTCTTCAGTTAAACTCATCCATGCGATTTTAACTTCAATTAGCATCTTTATCAAATTCGCCACCTTCAACCTTGCTTTGGATTCATCAACTTGACCTAAGGCGTGCCCTTTTGCAAACTTTAGTTAACAATAAGAATGAGATAAGGAATTCGCTTTATTCATGCAATAAATATGCTAAAATAGCTAGCCTTTTGGAAGTTCAGTTTGGCCTTCAAGAATGCGCCAACTTCATGCTTTAATCAAAATAATCTAAAAATAGCAACCCTTTTCAAACTAAAGTTGCCATAGCCTTGAAAAGTGCGCCATCTTCACCAATATCTTGCTTCACTTTCAAAAACTAAAAATAGCGACCCTTTTCATGAGTGAAGTTATCAACTTCAAAATCGCCATACTTCACTAAAAATGCTTCATGCTTCACAAAATAATGCTTCATGCTTCAATTCGTCCCTTTTGAACTTCAGTTGGCATTTGATGAAGCGCCATCTTCACTAAAATCTTCACAATTTTGACCAAAATCACCACGCATGCAAACTTCAGTTGACTTTTAGTGGTAATCTTCAGTTAAACTTAACATGCAATCAAGTTAACTCAACATGCAAGGTAGTTAACTGAACATGCAAACTAGTTAACTCGACATGCAAACTGAAAGATCACTCCACATGCCAATATACGAACTGAAGATGACAACCCAGAAATCGTTCAGTCTAACTGCAGTCAGAACTCCAGTTAAGGCGTCCATTCAACTTACTTTCGAAAATCCAACTTTGACCTCTTAAGGCAAATCCCAGACTTAGCCAAATTTCATGAAAACTTAAGCTAAAACCTCTGCCGGGACCTCTGTTCATCCTCTGACACTGGTTGACTGACTTCTCCGATTGGTTGGCTGACAGGTGCATTGCAGGGCTGAGTAAAAACTGATCAAAAGATATCTTGAGACTACACGTCATAAAATTGACATCTAAAGGCTCAAAAATCCAAGCGCCTTTTTCAAAAGCTGCTCTTTTTCTCAGACTTAGTCAAATTTTGACTTCTGTACTTCGTACGAAGGGAAAAATAAATCCGTCATAACTTCTGATTTATCAACTTTTAGGACTGGATCTCAGGTTCACTGTGTAGCTGACATCATTCTGCACAATAGCTGCAAAGGCACATTTCCCAAGAAAACAACATCTGAAGGGTGAAAATCAAGGGCACCTTTTTCAAAAGTTGCTCTTTTTAGCACCAGACTTGGCCATTTCTGGAAATGACAAAAATAATACAAAAACTCCGACTGCAAGCTGCTGAGTCATCTTCTGATCCGGCAAAAACAGGCAACGGAAAGCTGAGCGTAACACGGACACATTGAACATCTGATATCATTAGAAAGAAGGCATTAAAGGCTTGAAAAGCTAGGGCACCTCTCTCAAAATGTGCTCTTTTGCCTTTTCCTCTGATATTCTGACTAAGATTTGACCCTACGTTCGACCTCAGGTTGAACGCCAATGGCTTCAATTCACCCTTGGCGGATCGTCGCTTTCGAACAAAAGTGAGACAAACATCTTGGGTGGCATTTAGCCAAAACCTTCATTTGGCACCTCAAAAAGATGGGCGCCATTTCCAAAAGCTGCGCTTTTTACCAGTGTAAGTCAATTTTCACTTTCGCCTTGTTTTGCGCTGTATTCACCACAACTTGCTCGAAACAGGTCCGTTTGACAAGCATTAGCTCCCGCTGCTTGGTATCTTGGGGCGAATGTCTGGCGGAAGTGACAAACCCTAGAAAGCGGAATCTGGAGCCCTAAAAGATAGAAGCCCATTTGAAATACTCCCTTCTCGAAGATAGAAGAATTTTAATGTTTTTACGTTCAGATTTTCATTTTCCTTGAATTACTTCAGTAGCAGACTGACATGACACTGACACCAACTCCATATTTAAAAACCCCAAAAACGACCTTCTGACATCACTTTAACAAGATTAAGACTCAATTAAGCAAAATGCCTTAGTGAAGCAAAAATTTTGGTTTTGGGTACAACAGTCTTCAAGAAAACATGTAGCAAGACTGATTTGGTCTTGTATTCGTCTTGAGAGAATTGTATTATGAAAACCTTGAAGATTGACTGGGCACACGATACTGTTCAGACAACTTTTTCTGCAACTGTTAAAAATAGCCTTGCCGAGGGGTAATTTTTATGAAAATTTCTAGGACGTGGGTTTTGTTGGGAATAATTTTCTGAATGGACCCAGAATGTCAGAAATTCCAAAAAGTTACTTTTCCTTGCACATGCAAGAACCCTTCGGGGCAAAGGTTCAGAGGCAGTAGAGGTTTATTTTTCCTAGAAAAATCTGACACATGGGTATTGTAGGCGCTTCAAAACTGAACAAACCTAGATTGTCTATTTTTTGAAATTGTTATTTTTTCCAGAAACCCTAAAAAAGGAGCAATAGGGCAACTTTTTTTGGAAGAATCTAATATGTGGGTTTTGTTGAAATTGTTGTGTTGATCATACCCAGAAGGTCAAATTTGTGGATAACTGTCGTTTACTTGGACATGCAAGAAAATCTAAGACAAGAATAGAAGAAAAAGAGAGGAAGAAGTTTGGAAGTTATAAACTGCCTCTCTGAATTTTCAAGAAAATCACGCCTGGAGATGTAAACTCTGATATATTGCTCTTTTGTGCAACTTATTCTTGAAAACATGAACACTGAGAATGCCCTCCGTCAAATCTTCAAACGACTTTGGAGAGAAAAATTCTTGTTCTTGAGCTTCAACCTGCAAAGAAAGATAATGAATAATGATGCCTAAGCTTGATAAATAGTGTTTGATGTTGAATCAATCAAGTTTAGGTGCCAACACTTCATTGAGGAATCAATTTGCCTAATCAAGAGTTCACAGCGATGATTTCCACCAATTTGGAGACGTTTTGGACATGAAAAAGCTTTCAAAATAGACAACTTCAGTCAACTGGGCCTATGTTGACTTTAGGCGTCCAAGTTGAGGAGTTAAACATTTTTCATTCTTCTTCTGTGACGAAGTGCCTCTGTTCAATCCTTGCTTTTGTTAGATTTTAATGAACAGATTTGAATGCACAGAATTTAATTCAAAAAATAACACAAGACATAGCAAATACCCTGGGAAAACCCTCCTCTTGAGGGAGAAAAACCCAGCCAATAATATCTCTTATATTATTGAATCTTCAATAAGAATATTACACATACAATAGGCCAATAGAATAGCCAACACACAGCATCACAATTTGATGCAATACAGAACTGAGTAATATAAACTGCCAATAATTATTTCTGCCTTTTACTCAGATCACAATCTTCTCTTTGCACAAACTCGCACTTGAAGAACTTGAAGATAGAACAATGTAGAATGAATGATGAATGAGAGAAACTCATCGAATATAAATATCATATGAAGAGACGCACCTTCCAAAGTAAGTCAGCCTTACAAAGAGATGCATCCAATGAGATATAAGTCGTCCTCATAAAGAATCGTGCCTCTTAGATAAATCACGTCCCAAGGAGGAATGAGGTTGGCCTCATAATCAATTCGCACCTCTTCATTAACTTGTGTAAATACAAATAATTAAAATACAATCATCAATGTATGTGTCTCTTTATCAAGTCGCATATAATAATTAAATAGCCGATGGCTAGCATTTAATTATTATCTCCATGCGATCTGGGCTGGAAGGATTCGCCTGAAGCTGCTACGAACTTCAACACTCCCTCTCAGCTAGGGAGGATACTTCCAGCTGCACATGACATATCACCTCAACATGATGTCTACCACAATGGCTACAACCAAATGTGGAAAAGAAGAATATCACCTCATCGTGATATTTAGATATCGCCTCAACACGATATCAACCATAATGGCTACAACCATACTATGGTGTGTACAAGTGTTCATCACTTGCATGATGTTGTCACCTCAACATGACCTTCACCATGGCTCTCCCAGAGGGTGAAACACAAGTACAAAATGTGTCATGGAGTCACACACATGACATCCACCATGACTCTTTCAGAGGGTGGAAACAAGGGCTTTCACCTCAAATCTCAAGGAGAAATGCATTAACAAGGGATTTCACCTCGAACTTCTCTTCACAGAGAAGAACTCATTAAACAAGGGATTTCACCTCGAACTTCTCTCGCGGAGAAGAACTTATTAACAGGCTCACTAATACTGAGACTCTTTCTCAGTTAAGGCTGGATTCTCCACCATACCAAGCTTATCTCGAAAGTACACAAACTTGATTCTGGAGAGAGGCTTGGTGAGAATGTCTGTCGTCTGCTCATCAGTGCTGATATACCTCAACTGTATAGCCTTTCGCAGTACCATATCTCTAATATAGTGGTACTTGATCTCAACATGCTTGGTTCTGTCATGGAACATGTTGATGTGTTTTTCGTGACCACACCAACGCAGAATAAAGTCGCCAACGGCTACCCTATTCTCTCTTGATCAAAGTATCCAGCACGCTAAGATTGCGAGAGAGTTTGTGCGTTCAACTCCAAGGTTCTTTTAATGCGAATAGGCTCAATTGGCTCAATGTGATTTGCTGGTATTTCAAGGGGACTTACGGAATTGTTCAACAGCGGAGGAAGGGGTTTTCACAATTCGACAGATTTATCAATGAAGTGCGAGTTTCCTATTCTAACCAGAAAGTACTGAATTTAAATGGTGCAGGGTTTAGAGGGTCTAGATCTATTCTAAGGTGTGGGACATGGCAATCAATTCTCACAAGCTTCAACCGAACTCTGCTTTGCCTCGCTTCAGACAGCCTCCATAGAACCGGTGTAATCTTCAAAGGAGTAGCTCAAGGTATTCAAATCACAACTTAGCATGAAAATACCATCATAACGACGCATATAAACATACAAATCATGATCAAAGTTAAGTACATGATATTCCAGTTGACCACACAAGGCACATTCACCATAAGCGAACACACTAGTGGTATGGATAGACAAAGTTTGCTCAAATTGAAGACCACATTCCACAACTAACATCTACTTGCATAAAAATGAAATTACGCTACTCTATGCTACTTGAAGTAGAAGGGATGAAGAAACCTCGCTAGCTATCCATAACAAAGACGAATTTCACCATCAATGAAAAGATCTTTTATTATGAAAGTTTTACACAACAATCTCTTGCAAAAGTTTTCAAAGGAAAACTTTCCTTCTTCTTCAACTACACTATCAATCTATACTAAGCTACTTCTAAGTTGTCCCTCTACTCTACGTCTATCGTCTAACTCTAAGCTAATTTCTAATGAGATACAAATGAGGGGGACTCCCCCTTTTATAGTTGGCCAAGTCCAACGGACAGCTCAGATTACAATCGGTTGAATGGCCCAGATTGTGCTACCTCAACCCTAAACAAGATTCACCCTAAAAACCGCCACCAAGAGGAGTGGGGTAATAAATGAGCCATTAATGGCCACCATCCTTCTAGAAGATTCCAGCTTTGAAACGCGTTCACACTGTTCTTGTTCCGACTGCAAACTGGATAAGTCTGGTCAACATTGCCTCAATTTCTTGGACTAGCACAACAGGCACGTTCTCAATCTGACTTCAAGGTGACAACCCCCTTCTCTTGCTTGATGATGATTTTCCCTTGTTGATGTTGTTCTTCAACTTTGCTTGGGCTTCCATTCTTTTCTCCATCTTGAGTTTTGAAAATATTTCTTCATTGTCACTTGAGCTAGGTACGTACAAATCCTCAACATTTAGCCATTTTCTCCAAGTATTCGCCTAATCTCCCCAAGTCACCGCCGTTTAGTCTCGACGTTCATCCTGCAAAATAAGCAAGGAGAAGGGTATTAGAACACTTCATAATATAAATTCAACTTACTTACCAAGATCTTCACGCTCTAACTTCCAAGTGTTCATCGTCTTCACTAGCCAACTTCGCATTCAAATTCTTCATGACTTAGCCAAATTTCCAACCTATCTTGTATTCTGCCTGGGCATACTTCACTCTGCCATTTCATCCAACTCAGACTCGAAAAGAAATCCTTTCATCAGGAATTTGATCAAAAATCATCTAGGCAATCACCTTCAAATTCATCAGCCACAACACTTTATCTCAACAACACACTTATTCTTTGCCTTAGAAAATTTCCTTGGGAAAACTCATCAATCCTGGTGTCCATCAAAAATATCCATCTTGAAGGCTTGGCGAAGTGTGGAAGACTTTAAAATCCATTCCTTGTTGAAGATCTTCAATACCCAAAAGAAAATTTTCTTTAGAATGTGTCGAACTCATGGGTGTACAACGAACGGGTTCATTTAATTTTCCTGAATTTTGAACCTTGGAAAAATAATTTTCAACAAATTTAATCCTGTTCTTCACATCTGTGAACATTTCTTGCTCTAACTTGAAAATTTTTTATCAACCTGTGAAGCTGGCATCCTCCGACTTCATATTGGAAAATTCATTCGTGCTCCAAGAAAAATTTCATCACTAGTTCAACTTGGGCGTATTTCTCCTAAGGAAAATTTCTTTGCCTTGGAAAAAAAAATTTGAATCACTCAGCACTTTTGAAAATTTTGCCTTAGAAATTTTTTAATTTCATCTTCAATTCATTCGCCAGTGGTGAAGAAATTCACTTTTAATGTCCATTGCCTTGGGCGTATTTTACACTTCATGAGGAATATATTTTCTCTTAAATTTCCACGCCTAGCATACTCATTTCACTTATCAACTTTATTTCACCACCTTTACACTTCACTTTAGGCGCATATCATGTGTGAAGAGGGACAAGCTTTCAACGCCTAGCACATTTTATTCTAAGTCTCATTCAAATCACCTTACATCTTCAACGTCTAGCATATTTTATTCACCCTTTACCTCACTTCAATCTTGGGTGCATATTAGCATGTGTGAAGGATGACCCTTGGGCTTCCTTATTTTGTCTTCACATGGCCCCATTTGAGCGCATTTGAGCCTAGGAGGAGGATGAAAGTTGTTGACTTGTTGACTAGCTATCCTTGGGCGCATTTTGGCATACGTGGTGGATGAAACTTCCGACGCCTAGCATGTGACTCTTCAACTTCCTTGTTTTGTCCTTACATGGCCTCATTTGGGCGCATATTGCCATGGGTGAAGGATGAAGTTTGTTGACTCCTTTGACTTCTTTTATTTTGGGCGCATTTGAGCATGCATGAAGGATGGGCGCATTTGGGGGGTGGTGGAGGATATTTCCATGCCTTAGAAATTTTTTCTCATCAAACTCTCAAGGTGGGCGCATTTTGATGGGTGAGGAGGATGAAACATGTTGACTTCTTTGACCTTCTTGCTGCATGGGCGCATTTTGCCATAGGAGGTGGACAAGTTTTATACTTAGAAATTTTTTCACATACTTTGCTTCTTCATCAAGCAGGGCGCATTTGGCCATGGGTGAAGGATGAACTCCTGACTTAGAAAAAAATTTAGCATCTTGTGCTTGAGGGCGCATTTTCAAGGTGGAGGTGGATTACATCAACACTTAGCCATTTTTTTCTTGTCTTCGCCGATTCCTGCACGGCTGCTATTTATAGTAAGTCCTTCAATTCTTGCATCTCCGAAGCTCAGAATGATTTGAAATTTTGAATGCTGGATCTTCACGACTTCATCAACCTGTGGACACTGCTATTTCGGGTTGGCCTGCTATTTTTAGCCCATTTATGAAGGTGGTTTGCTATTTATAGTAATTACCTGCTTCTGATACCTCCACAACTCCATTTGATTTGAAATTTGAATGATGCGCTCCTCACCACGTGACCTGCCTGTTGACATCGGCGCCTGTTGCTGACTTTCTATTTATAGCCAGTTTCTGAAATGCCTTACTATAAATAGTAAGTGCTTCGTTTTCCTTCAAATTTTACCAACGGATAGCTTGGAAGACGTTGATCGCAGTGGTATACACCGGTTTTCGAAAATTCCGACTTTTTACCCCTCTTTTTGGGCCCTGAAGCTGGAAACCCTAATTTGACTTGCATGCGTATCAAATGATCTCCGTTTGTTCTCATTTCTGTTGCATTGCGATCAGTTCGTGATTCTGAAGTCTTTGAGAGGTGGTACATCGGGATATGCACAACTAAAATAGTAAGTTCCTAAATGAGTGACCATCTCGTTTGCGTAATGTCATCAACTGCGAAGCTCTTGAAAACCATAAGAATATCTGCGGACATGCAAAGAAAACCGCGACATGCAAACCTAAAAATAGCCTCGGAAGGCTGATTTCGAAGTCATCATCTCACTTTCCATGTTATATCGTTGCGAAGGTCTCGAAAACCGGAAGGAATCTCGGTTATCGTTGAAAAATACGCATCAGAGCCACGAAATGCTGCTCAGGAATTTGAAGCGCTAAAAAGCGAGAAAGTTGTTTGTTTGACTCAAATTTTGCCGCAGGCGGCCAGTGTGTTACGAATCGCGATTAATGACTATTAAAACTTCAAGAATGTTGATGGAACACCCGGAATTGCACACTTACTAAAAATAGTAAGTAGTCGGAATTTGATGAAATTTCAGTGGAAGCCTGCTGGAATCATACTGACAGCAATGTTAGTCTTTATTTTTCGGTTATTCCTTGTTTGACCTCAGTTAGGCGGGGAAAGTACAAACCTAATTCACAAACGGCGAATTCTCATCGGTAGTATCAGGAAAGACGGTGTGAGGAAAAAGAGAGAGACGGGGAAAACTAACTAAAATCAAGCCAAAAGTTAGAAAGCGAAGCAAAATTAGGAAGTCCCCATTTGCAATGCAGGCGTGTAATGAAAAAGGTCACATGAGAACCACGGGATGAAAAAGCTTCACGCGCAACTCGATTATCACAATGAATGGTAAGGCTCCATTGATTGTCGAACAATCACATAAAAGGAGCCTCTGAAACCACAACTTCACGGTACGCCATACAAAGTGCAATATACTCTTGCCTCTATAACGTACTCAATACTCGGATATTTCTTTGCTCCAGCGGGATATCATAAGCGGAACCCAAACTAAGCAACAACCAAAGGTGCTCTTCGATCTATGACACACCACCTTGTCGAGTCGGTATAACCATGTAACTCCAAGTTTTGCATATGGGAATGCCTCGGCCCATATCCAAAGCATTGCCGCGCCAGAAGTATCTCGGGCATGTTTAGTGAAATGTCCCCGAACCATTTTTATTTTTTCAATACTTGGGTTACAATGCAACATGCACCCGTTAGGGTTAGCACTTAAAAACCAAAGCGATGCAGAATACAACTCTAACCAAGGATGCGCCAGATGACGGCGAGCATATGGTCAAAGGATCTCAATGCAATGCTGAAAGAGTAACTCTAACCAAGAATGTGCCCAAGGTGGACGAACATATGGTCAGAGGATCCCTACCAACTACTATGCTGAAGTAACTCGACATCAAGAATGTGCCTCCCAACCCCAGATGGAATTGGAGCTACCATATGACGGAGATGATAAGTATTACAATGCAATATTCAAAGTAAGAGAGGCGGCAAGCCAGCCTCTTCCACTTATCCAGCGGGTATTACAATGAAATAAAGAGAAGTAAGATTGCTGACAGTACTACTATTCAACTTACAATAATTAGAGATTTGTCTGCCAAATACATAGAATAAGAAAGTCTAATCATGCTGCAATATAGTATAATGTCTCCTCAATGATCACAAAGACTTTCAACCCAAACCCAACTCAAATGATAGACTTTACACAAGCTAATATGACAGAACAACTTAATATGCATAACCAGCAACCCTAGAATCCACTAAAATGCTCACAACTCACTCAATACTTGCCAGAATGACATGAGACTTGATGCAAATGAAAGCTAGGATGATGACAATGAAGACTAGACAAAGAAACAGCTGACAAATTGAAGTATTTTTTTTTCTAAACACTTGCCAGGCAAGACAAAATAGTACGGCCTCCAAAAATGTTCTACCAACAAGATAAGATCAGATTCTTCATTAAAATTCACCAAATTTTGCACAAATGGTCGCCCTACATAGAGAAAGAGATAGCAACAATACCCAGAATAATTATTTTTGTATTTTTTGAAATATGAGCAAAAACAACTTTCAGCTACTTGAAGTCGGCAACTCCAAAAATTCACTAACATGCTCAAACTGGACTACAAATGCATAAAAACTTCTACAATGCAATGTAATATCCCCTTCTCAAACCTGATCGTTCATGTGACCGTTGGCCTTTTTCTGGAAACCCGAAGGCTAGTCGGAAGGTAAAATTAGGGTTTCCTATTTTTGAGGAGGTCATTGCTCTGAGATGGTGAATTCAATGGCGGATCCTTTCTGGGTTTTCAGAGAGCTTCGCAGTGGTTTGTTCATCTCGGCATTCAGAGCACTTTTTGGAATTTACTATTTTTAGTAAATTCTATTTTTGGCAGCTTTCCAGTTGAGTTCAGCTTGGTTGACTTCCTGCTTCAGTTTGGTCAGATGTTTTGCTCAGTATTGGCTTCAGGGCACATTCGGAGGGATAAGTTAAGTCATTTAATTATAAAAGTCACGTTTTAAATATTATATTTTAACATTGACCATTGGCCTAGATTAATGACTTAATGTTGTTTTTAAAAAGTGGTCTTTGAGGGTGGCGCCCTCATTAAAAGATTATTTTAATTATTCCCAAAGTCAAAGAAAGGTTATGAAAGGCGCATTTATCAAAGTATGATATTTATTTAAACTATCAAATCTTAAGCCTTGAAGGAAAAGTACGCCATCCTTGAGGAGATTAGAGTTTTGACCTAAAAGTGGATTTTAGGGTTTTGAGAAGTCAACTGGAGAATTATAAAAAGGAGTCTTGGAGCATCATTTCTCATCTTTGGTTTACTATACTGTTATGCTGCCGAATTGGCTCTGGAACTGCTTCGAGGAATGAAGGCCTCCTAGCTTGGGCATCGCTTCGTGTTTGCAAGACAACATCTAGTGGTGATTCTTAGTCTAGTTGTGAGTTATTGGAATTAGTGCATTGTAATCTGCATTTTGAGTCTTTAGATTTCTGTTTTCTGCATATTAGCCATGTTCTAGAATTGCATGTTTACTACAGCAGATCCGCCTTTTCATTTGTATTTCAAAAAAGACAAAAAATTAGGTTGTGGGTATTGTCTCATTCTTTCCTTATAGGCTAGGCGCCCATGTTTGCAAGTTTTTAGATTTTATTGTGAAGATCTTGATTTTTAAAAGGGAATCGCCCCTGTCAGCTGGGCCGTACCTTCTCTGCTGTCTTGGAATTCGTGCCAATAAATAAAGTTTGCAGTTTGGTCTGGTTTCTTGTTCCTAGTTTGAACGCCTCCTTCATCCTTGTGCTTTGCATTCAGTGTTAGGTTAATTGAGTGAGTTTGGAGAGAGATCCGAGCTTTTCAAGATATATCTATGTTGCTGGTTTTATGATGAAAGAACAGGACTGTCACACAGATTGAAGTAATCTGCATTTCTGTTCGTGAATGGGTGTGGAAAGTTCTCAAAGGTTATCATGGAGACATCATCTGGAATGGTCCAAGAGGAAAAGAGGTTGGGTCTATCATTGTTGTTCAACTTAAGCTTCACTTCTCAGCAACTAAATTCATGAATATTGTAGAACTCTATTATATGCTGATTTACATTGTTAGCAAGATTTCATCTTTAAAATTGAAAGCTGGCAGTAGTACTGACAGCCATTAGATTCTTGCTTATCAGATTGTAATTCGTCTTCTTGATTTCAGCATTTGATAGTGTATTTAATTCATCTCCGCCCTATGGTAGCTACTCTCCCATTCTGGGTTAGCAAGCACATTCTGGGTGTTGAGTGTTTCAGCTTTCAGCATTTTCCTTTCAAGCTTTGCTTTCTATAATCACTCCGTCATATGGTCACCCCTCACTCCGCATTGGATTGGGTAGCACATACTTGACGTTGAGTTCCCTTTCAAGCATTTAGAGTAGAAGACCCTCTGACCAATGCTCGCCATCATCGGCGCCATACTGGTTAGAGTTGTTTCCGTACGTTTGGGTTTATCTTCTAACCTTAACGGGTACTTGCTTGTAATGTTGTAATCTGATAATTGAAAAACAAAAAAAATTTGGCTCGGAATATTTCATGCAATCTCTCACTACAAAAACTCACTCAACTACAAACTAACTCTCCACTAGTTGCTATCTTTCAAGCAAGAAGTCGAGCCAAGGCTAGGAGGCATTCATTCCTCGAAGCAATCCAAATACCATTCCGGCAGCATAACTTTACTGAAGACATAAGATAAGAAAATGAGGACCCAAAGCTTCCTTTTATAATTTTTGAGAAAGCCCTCCAAAAGCTTCTAGAAAATGAACCCTAATTTCAAATTTGAATTTACTCCTTTTCCCTCCAGTTTGGGCACCCCCTTTCATAATGTTCAATTTTGACTTTATTAAAAATCACCTCTTCATAAAATGGCGTCCCTTTCTCCAAGAAGTATTTTTGACTTTAGAAATATCAAAATAATTCTCCATGAGATAACCACCCTCAAAGTCCCCCTTTTTAAAACAACTTAAAGTCATATTACTAGGACAAGGGGTTATTTTATAAAATAAAACATTATTGACTTTAAATGACTTATTTCTCCAAAATGAACCCCTTAAGCCAAAAATCAGAATTACCCAATGAACTGCCAGAAAAGGAAAGCTTGCTGAGCTGATGCTGACTTGACCACTGCTAAAAATAGAATTTACTAAAAATAGTAAATTCGGAAAGTTGCTCGGATCAAAGTGCATGCGACACCATTGCGAAGCTTTCTGAAAACCCAGAAAGAATCCGTAATCCAAAATCCCCGACTCCAAGCTGTAGCCGTCATAACTTACTAAAAATAGTAAGTCCGAAAAAGTCGCCCGACGCAGTTGCAAGTCATACCTCTGTGAAGCTCTCTGAAAACCCATAAGGAATCCAGAATCCAAACAACCAAACTCTAACAAGAAAAACCCCGAATCTTCAAGAGAACCCACCAAACAGTCAAGAACCCTAATTCTGCTTCCAACCTACCGACAGCACATCGGAAAAAGGCCATCAATCATTGAAAAGTGTAGTGCTAAAAACAGGGACATTACATTTAGCTACAAAAAGATGCATCTATCTCGGCTCACACATGAACTGACTAAGTGCACTCACAGCATAACAGATGTCTTGTCTAGTGTTAACTAGATACATCAAGGACCTAATCAGTTGTCTGTATAATGTAGGATCCACCAAGTCTGAACTAGTTGCAGCCTCCTTCAATTTATGTAGGTTGGTCTCCATAGGTGTAAACATGGATTTGCAATCCATCATACCAAATCTCTTAAGTATATCAATGGTGTAGTTTCCTTGACTTAGAATCATCTCATCTGGTTTCTGCCAGACTTCTAATCCAAGGAAGTAATGCATGAGCCCAAGGTCCTTCATCTCAAATTTAGAAGTCAACTCCTTCTTACACTCAAGAATCAAGAGATCTTCTCTAGTAAGAATCAAATCATCAACATATAAGACCAAAATTAATGCATCACCATTGATTACCTTGAAATAGAGATTTGAGTCGGCATCATTCTTCAAGAAGCCCAAACTTGACAGGTACCGATCAATCCTTTCGTACCATGCTCGAGGAGCCTGCTTAAGACCATACAAGGCCTTCTTCAGCTTGCAAACATGAGACTCTTTCCCATGAACCTCAAATCCATCAAGTTGCTCGATATAAACTTCTTCCTCGATCACACCATTGAGAAAAGTTGTCTTCATGTCCATTTGATGAATCTTCCATCCTCTAGATGCAGCAATGGCAATGATGGTTGTGACAGATGTACAGCGAGCAACAGGAGCAAATGTTTCTTCATAATCAACTCCCTCTTTCTGTGAAAACCCACAAGCCACGAATCTTGCCTTGTACTTCTCAATGCTCCCATCTACAACACGCTTGATTTTGAGGAGCCATTTCCAAGATACCACTGATTTTCCCTCGAGTCTAGGAACAATGTCCCAAACATCGTTCTTGAGAATTGACTAGTACTCCTCTGCCATAGCATCTCTCCAAACCTGTTGACTAGATGCTTCCTCAACACAGGTAGGCTCGGATTCAATAATCTGACTCATTAAGGCAACATAGCTAGAGAACTTATGTGGCCTTTTGCTTTCTCTGAATGTGCCTCTAGGAGCTGCAAAACTTTCAACCTCTTGCATAGTACGCCTAGCCCATAGAGGTCTCTTTCTCCCATTTACAATGTCGGTAGGCCCATCAGTAGGTTCCAAGGGTTCAAGTGGATCAAGATCTTCCTTTGGTTCTAAAGTCTCCCTCTGAATCTCAGGAGTATGGTCAACATCCATATCCTGAGGAGACTCTTCATTATCGATCTCCATATGAATGCCCCTGGATCTCCTGAATGCAACATCTTCCTCGAATGTGAAATCCCTACTGATCTCGATCAACTTCTGTCCTGGAATGTATATCCTATAGGTTTTTGATGTCTCACTATAGCCCACAAATATTCCCTTCTTGCCAGAAAGCTCCAACTTAGTTCTCTTTTCCTTTGGAACATGAACATAGACTGGACATCCAAAGATCCTCAAATGGCTGATTTCAGGCTTCTTCCCTATAAAGGCTTCTTTCGGAGTCATATTCTCCAAGACCTTGTGGGGACTTCTGTTCTGAACATATATAGCCGTCCTGGAAGCTTCTACCCATAAGAAGGTTTGCAAATCTTGGTCATCGATCATGGCCTTTGCTGCTTCCACAATTGTCCTATTCTTTCTTTCTGCAACACCATTCTGTTGAGGATTATAGGGGACATAGAACTCCCTCTTAATCCCTGCATCAATACAAAAATCCCTAAAGTTGCCAGAGGTGTATTCTCCACCATTATATGATCTGAGGACCTTGATTCTTTTACCAGAAAGATTCTCTACCAAGGCTTTGAATTCCTTAAACCTTCCTAACACTTCCTCAGACTCTTTAGTTTTCAAAAAATAAATCCAAGTCTTTCTAGAGTGGTCATCAATAAACAAAACATAATACAAATATCCATTCGAAGATGGAACAGACATAAGTCCACATAAATCAGAATGAATAAGGTCTAAAATGCACTTAGATCTATTTTCTCTACTATGGAAAGGAGCTTTTATATTCTTACCTAGTGCACAACCTTTGCAAGTTCCTTCATGCTCCTGATTGAACTTAGGAAGACCCAACACCATCTTCTCCATGATAGGTAAGGCTCGGAAGTGTAGGTGAGCCAATCTCCAATGCCAAAGATCACATAGACTTGAAGAATCATGGACCAAAGCTTGTAGAGGACGCGTGCAGAGTCTATAAAGACTTTCATGTCTAACTCCAATTACTTGAGCATCCTTGAAGCTAGAGTTCTCCATCCACACTAAAACGTTGCCTTTGGAGAAGGCGACTTGATATCCTTTATCTTCCAAGGCTGAAATTGAAATGAGATTACGCTTGATTCCTGGAACATAAAGAACATTGCTCAATTGAAGTGTGATGCTAGAATCCAAATGAAGTGTAGAGGTCCCAATCCCTTTCACGGAGTAGCTAGCATCATCTCCAATGATGACTTGTTCGGATGAATCTCTCTCCACCAAGCTTGATAAGTGCTCCTTGAAACCCGTGATGTGTCGTGAAGCACCACTGTCAATTAGCCAAGTGTTGGTGTCGGTGGGTGTACTGCTTGACAATGCCGAGTAGAACAAGTATTCACATGAATCCTTCTGCGGAGAAGCATCATCAACATCTGCAATGGTGACAAGTTGCTTAGGTCTAGTTGGACAATGCTTAGCAAAGTGGCCAAACTTATCACACCTAAAGCATTGGATCTTGGACAAGTCTCTCTTTTTCTTGGAAGGGGGAGCACCATCATTTCCCTTATCTCAATTCCTCTTGAAGAATCCTTTCTTTCCATCTTTTCCCTTCTTCTTCGATGCTTGGGAGGCAAGAACATGAATATCTTCATTAGACGAACTTTGACCAACGCCTCTAGCCACCAATCTTGACTCTTCTTGAATGCAATCAGCCCTCAAGCGATCGAACTTTGGAAGTTTGGATCTTGCACTAATTCCTTGAATATAGGACTCCCATGATAATGGCAAACCGTTGAGAGCAAGCATCGTCAAGTCTTTATCATCGACCACATGACCAATTGTAGAGAGCTAATCTCTCAATTCTGAAATCCTCATGAAGTAGGCAATCACTGTTTCTCCTTTTGCCATCTTCACATGGTGAAGTTGTTGCTTCAGCGCAAGTGCCCGGCTAGTGTTGTTGATTTCGTACATCTCCTCCAATGTTTTGAACACCTCCCTTGCAGTCTTCAACTTGGAGACAATCGGAACAATATGGTCTTTGACAAAATCAACCAACAACTTCTTCGCCTTGATGTCTTTCTTCCTCCATTGCAACTTCTCTTCTTCCTCTTCAGGTTCGGGAACTTTGGTCTCCACAAACTCAGCCAAATCATTCTCTTCCAATGTGAGCATGATTCTAAACCACCATGAAGTATAGTTGGATGCTCCCTCGAGTCTATCCTCGATTTTCAATCTGTTCACCATCTTGATTGATGTAGAGATAGACAAAGAATTAAGACGAAGAGAATAGAGTATCGTTGTAGTATCAAATCTTATCACAATCTCCTCAAACCCGCTCTGATACCATGTTAGATTTTAATGAACAGATTTGAATGCACAGAATTTAATTCAAAAAATAACACAAGACACAACAGATACCCTGGGAAAACCCTCCTCTTGAGGGAGAAAAACCCAGCCAATAATATCTCTTATATTATTGAATCTTCAATAAGAATATTACACATACAATAGGCCAATAGAATAGCCAACACACAGCATCACAATCTGATGCAATACAAAACTGAGTAATATAAACTGCCAATAATTATTTCTGCCTTTTACTTAGATCACAATCTGCTCTTTGCACAAACTCGCACTTGAAGAACTTGAAGATAGAACAATGTAGAATGAATGATGAATGAGAGAAACTCATCGAATATAAATATCATATGAAGAGACGGCACCTTCCAAAGTAAGTCGGCCTTACAAAGAGATGCATCCAATGAGATATAAGTCGTCCTCATAAAGAATCGTGCCTCTTAGATAAATCACGTCCCAAGGAGGAATGAGGTTGGCCTCATAATCAATTCGCACCTCTTCATTAACTTGTGTAAATACAAATAATTAAAATACAATCATCAATGTATGTGTCTCTTTATCAAGTCGCATATAATAATTAAATAGCCAATGGCTAGCATTTAATTATTATCGCCATGCGATCTGGGCTAGAAGGATTCACCTGAAGCTGCTACGAACTTCAACAGCTTCTGGTTGCTCGGTTGATCCTGAAGTGTTGCTGACATATCCATTGCAGAGTTGAATCAACTCTGAAGAAGTGTGCTCAGGAGCTGCAAAGCTCAAAACCTGAATCTGATGCCTCAAATTCTTGGGCGCCTTTTCCCAAAAAGGTACATTTTTCACCAAACTTAGTCAATTTCTTGGATGCTTTTCAATTTCTCCAATTTGACCTTCAGTGCTTTGATTTGCGATCACCGATGACTGACGATTCCAGTGAATGTGCCAAGATATGGAATGGATAACTAGTTCAGCTCCGGAAAGGATGATTGGCCTCACAGGTCATGAAAGTTGTTTAAGAGATCCCAAAAGTTTGGGCGCCCCTGGCCTGCAAGGGTGCCTTTGACCTTTTGTGTTGTAATTTGCACTTTGCAATCTTTCACGAACAACTCTAGTTCAATCTTTGTTGAAAAATATTTGATTGTTCTGCTAACAGTGTCATTATGGAGATTGATCAAGACGGAGGACTTCCTGGAAGTTACGAAGCTTGAAGATTGCATTTGATTGCCCAAAAAGTTGGGCACCTATTTCTAGGAAGGTGCATTTTCTTCAACACTTAGCCAATTCTTCATTTCCTTCAATTTTCCTTTGCCTCCAACGTTTTACACTTGATCTTCATTTGTGAGTGTTTGGCAGGTCCTATGAGCTTGCAACTAGATTGATCGCGAAGCTGAAAGGATGTTGAGCAGATGCCTTGGAGAAAGCAGTTGCTAAAAACCATAACATGTGACTCAAAATGATGGGTGCCCTTGACTAGCAAGGGCACTTTTGCCATGTTTTAACTACTGATTTACACTTCATTTTGCATGCTCAAATAATCAACAGTTGTCGTCATTTGATGTGTCTCGTAGACTGGCGACCAGGTTCTTTGCAAAGCTAAGTTGACGCCGAGGAGATCACCTGGAGATAAGCTTACTCAAAAACTGACATTTGGATAGTCTTATTCTTGGGCGCCCCTAGCCTACAGGGGCGCTTTTTCCCATGTTTAATTGTCGTCTTTGATGATACTTGCTTTCAGCATCTTCTGTCTTCGCCTCCGTTTGCCGGTGATCGATGAATCAGGTAAACTTGCTTGACGATGTGTTGGAAAGCTAGTAGAATTATGAAGAAGATGAATGTCTCGGAAAAACTTGATAACTATATTTGACCTCTTGAACACATGGGCACTCTTGGCCAGCAAGGGCGCTTTTGGCTTCAGTGTCATCAACTTTCGTGAAGATTTCCACCTCTTGCGCTTTGCGTTCACCGTATCACCAACTGCGTTGATCACTGTTGTCGGCGGCACGAACGTGTTCACCGTTGCAATTGCTTTCACCATCATGTGTGTACGAGTGCTTGAAAAGTTCACCAAGGCATGGACTGCGTAGCATCTTTCTTGTAGCAAGGCGTGCACTTCCAAACTTAAAATATTTTCAGCATTTTTCAACCTTTGAAAATCTCCTTTGTCTTGAAGCATCTTTTCGAGCATCTTTCGCCATGGATTCTTCCTTGAAGCTTTTGAGGCTTAGATTTCGATCCCTGGTACTAGGCATCTGCCATTAATGCCCTCAGAGGTCCTAGCTTTTCTCCTGAAAAATGAAATAGACCCACTAGAGTAAGACAAACTTTTTGGTGATTTTGACTTGACCAATGTGATCGTGAAGTCAAATTATCCTATCAAAATCATTTTCAATTATTTCTGGAAAGGTCCTATTTTCAGGGGTTTTCCTAAAAACAGGGGTACGAAACCCTAATTTTCAAATTTTCAGAAATTTGCAAGTATCCTACTTGACATAAACCCACAAAAATACTATGTTTTGTTTGACCTAAAACGGACCTTTGACAACAATTTTACATGATTTAGACCATTTTAATCAAAATACCTTGTTGTAGCAAAAATTTATTTTGGTTACAACACAATCGAAGGTTAACCCGCACATAGACAAGGTCATTCAAGCACTTTTGAGTCAACCTATTGCACTTCTTTGTGTAAATGGCCTCAAAGACACTCCAATTGCGCTCACAACCATATGCACTACAAGGCTGAGATAAAATGCGAATGGCAAGTTTTTGAAGATTAGGCGTTGTGGCACCATAATCTTCCCACCACAAATCTACAAGGATAACAATTGCCATTTATAACTTAGTAAGAATTTAATAAACTTAAAAATTAACATAAATGGTAAAATAATATTGAACACATGAATTTGTTACCTGGGTTTAGAGTCTCTCCTAAGAATGCAAAAATTGGAAGAAAACAATGCCCCTTCGGCCTTCTTATAGCTCTGTATCTCATCAAGTATGAGATCTCGAAGATCATTATTACTAACCAATCTCTCAATACATGTGTTGAGGCCAACAAAAACCTTTGCATTTGCTTTGAAATTAGGAGAGAAATAAAACTTGGGGTTCAAATAATAGGCAGCAGCATGAATATGTTGGTGGAGTTGTCGGTTTCACCTCCAATCTATTATGTGCCATATGGGTTCATATTTGGTCTTGTTTGACCCATACAAATGTTGAATTGCCTCTTTGGCCTTATCCATGGCCTCATATAGATACCCCATAGGGATTTGATCCCCATCCACCAATCGTAGAACTCTAACCAACAGTTCTAACACCTAAAATATAAAAGAATTACCAAAATCAGCAAGTTGTAAAAAAAATCATCAATCGAAGTTTGAAAACTTACATTGATGATCTCTTCCATTACTTTGGAAAATCTATCATCAAAAATGGTCTTCACGACCTTCTCTACTTCGAGCTTCATAAAATAAGGACTCTCCAACCATCTTTCACTCACAAACATCACTTGAGGCTAGGCAATATAGCTAAAATTCTCTGCAAGGTGAGGAAATTGGTGGCAAAGCGTGACTCTTGATCGCACGAGATCCTTACCATCAATGTGCTCTCTCATGAGACTTAAGACCCATGTGTGGTTGTAGATGTACTTCGTGATATTCCTTCCATCTTCAACCACATTCTTCGCCCAGCTTATAGTTTCCCTATGTCCTCAAGGAGCAAGTCAAGACAGTGGGCAGCACAAGGGCTCCAAAATAATGTTGAATGTCTTGCCATTAGAAGTTTACTGGCTGCCAAATATGCAGCTACATTGTCAATCACAATTTGAAAGACATTTTGAACCCCCACTTCCATCACCACCTCATCCAACATGTTGCACAAGGTCTCTACATTTTTTGTTTCATTGGAGGCATCAATTGATTTTAGAAATACCACTTGTCCCCCTGAAGCCACTAAAAAGTTGATGAGTGTCCTATTTTTGTCATCCATCCACCCATCAGGTATAATGGTGCAGCCATTCTTTTCCCAAATTCTTCTCTATTCCTCCACTAGCCAGCATGTGTTTTGGACCTCATTTTGCAATAATGGCCCACTCAACTCATGATGACTTGGGGCCTTGAACCCTTTACTTGCCACAGTCAATGCATTGACCAACCCTTCCCAATAAGGACTAGAAGCAACATTGAACGAAATATTGTTGTAGTACCAAAATCTCACACATGCCAACTTCGCCTCATTTTGCAACTCTCTATTCCATGCAATACCTTCCAATGAAGGTTGTGCACCAAGAGTATTACGTGGAACAAAAAAGCAAGAACTACGGTTGCCCACACTTCCAATTCTTGATCCTCATATCTATGGCCCAAGAGAAGAGCAGCCCCCCATCTCTCTATGACCCTATAGAACTGAAATCTGCATATGGGGCTGCCATTGCCTCTACTGTTCTCTTCTTATTTTCCTTCCTTTGGTCAAATGCTGCAAGGAGTTCTTTGGCCTCCCTCTCAACCTCTTCGGATGCCACTTCACATGCTCTAACATCTCGGCAAGGGATTCGTGCAAGGTGGTATTTCAGTTGGTTTATGCCACCAAATATAGATGTGGTGCAATGGATGCAAATAACCTCTCCTCGCACTGCACCTAGTGTTCCATGTTTCCAACAAGGATCTCTTGGATTGCCACCACTCTTTTTACTTGGAGAAGCCAATATTCTTTTAGCAAAATACCTAGCAAAAGAGAGACAAGATAAAAAATTAGTAACAAATCAAATGTCTTGTATATGTTTTAACATTTTGCAAACACATCTAAAGGAAACTATTTTTCTTCACCACAAGGTTTAGACTTGTTTAAGGCAGGTTATGTTGATCTTTTATCTCCAATGCACATTACATGCCCAATGAATGGATGGCAATTCTGATTAAGGGACTGATCAAATCCTTACATTTATGGATGGTGATTCTGATTAGAGGATTGATTAAGGGACAGATGTCTACAACTCTTTCTGTCATGTCTGCTAAAGGAACTAATTAAATCCTTACATTTATGCTGAATAGGGATGAAGTATTTATGATTATGGATGGTGTGATTGAGTGTTTGTTGGCTATGTATGCCACTATTGAAAGTTATGCAATTTATGATATTTCAGCAAGAACTTAATACAGCCCAATAACTCATGCCTAGGCACATAATAGAAGTGAATTAAAAAGATATAAATTACTTGATTGCAGATAAGGAATTAAACTTTGTGCAAGTATATGAAACAGTGACTAAATTGTTTTAAGTTGCCTAAGAATTTTTGACATAAGGTGGTTCCATGAGTTGTGAATTGTTGTATAACTTCATGTGAATGGAAGAGAACAGAAGATGCACATGGCCTTGTGACGGGTGACCAATATCTGCAGCAACAAACAATTATATTTATTATTTCCAACACTATTTAAAATTTTAAATATGCAGTAAGCAATATTGATATTTTATTAAAAGTATTACACACATTAAAGTTTTAAACAAAATCCTTTAGCAAATAAGATTGAAACCTGTGCAGACTGCGTTTCAACTTTCAATCATTGCCTAAGCCTTAATCCCATGCAAGAGAATAAGGGAGAAATAAGAGAGAAATTTTGAAAAAAACCTCTGAAAATCCCATGCCCCAGTCGCGTTTTCCCGTGCCTTCATTGCGTCTCGTCCTACTCTCAAACTAAGTTGTGCGAGGGTTAGAACGCAACAAAAAGTCAATAAAAAAACGTTTGTTGCTTTTTTCGGAACTTTATACCTAATCCCGTCAAGTTTTGCAGCCAAAACACACGAGTTTCGGCAACTGCAACAGGGAAAATTGCAGCGAGCTCTGCAAAAAATCGGCTGCACATTTTCAAGCGAGTAACTTGCCGCCTGTTCAGGCGCGCGAGTACTCGCGATTTTTGCTAGTTATTCATGCATTTTTCAACACTGGAGTATCATTGATCAATGAAAAAGTATCATACTATCCAAGATTCAAATGCCACTATTATTATATGATATAATCATATATCAAATGGATTTTTAATGTTGTATATTTTTTGCATATATATATATATATATAGATAATACAGCCGTACCCAACCATACAGTACCCAAGAAAAAAAAAATCATACAAGCATACCAAAACCCCATACCCATACCCAACCATACAGTACCCAAAAAAAAAATCGTCATACAAGCATACCAAAACCCCATACCCATACCCAACCCCATACCAAAACCGGTAGTAAAATGGAAATGTAAACCTAGTGTTGTGACAATCTAGATGAGATGGCAAGCATTGTTGATAAAATTGCTTTTTCTCTACTCCACAAAAAAAGGAGCACAAAATTGGATTTTGAATTGGCCATGTCCCCTTTAAAAATATATATTTTCTTCCTAAACTTTCAAAACCAACTTTTTATTGCTGCATCTTGAGAGCTTTGAATATTTCATGAGACTTGAAATGAAAACACTTGAACACTCATCAATTGATCCATGAGCATTTCCATTTGACGTGATGTTAACCATAAATAATATGTCAGCCCCTAGTGTAATGTCCCCATTTTTAGCACTACACTTTCCAATGATTGTTAGCCTATTCCCGGATACCTATAGGCTAGTCAGAGGCAGAATTAGGGTTTCCACTTCTAAGGAGGTTTTGAGGTCTTGCATGCGAGAGTTTCTAACGCATGTCTGGTGGTGCTTTCCGGGTTTTTGGAGAGCTTCGCGATGGGGTAATATGCATGACAAGATATTGACTTGCATTCTTGACTGCTTTTGGAGACTTGCATGTTAGAGTTTTTCAGTTTGGATTCTGGATTCCTTTTGGATTTTCAAAGTGTTTCGCAGTGGTGTGACATGCAATGGAATCAGAGAACTTTTCCGGACTTACTATTTTTAGTAAGTTGCGATGGCTGCTCAAAATGTAGAGAAAATGAGTTTGGAACAACTTACTATTTTTAGTAAGTACTATTTCTGGCAGTGCTATTTTTAGTAAGGTTTCTGCAGTTCAGTTCAGTGGCTATATCTAGCAGGTTAGTTTGAGTAGTTTGGTTTCCAACACCCTTGGTGCTATTTTTGGCAGTGTTTCAACAACTTGGTATTATGGCTATTTCTGGCAGGGCAGTTTGGCAATTTGGTCTCCAGCATTTGAGGTGATTATTTTGGCAAGTTTGATATTTGATGAAAATAACATTTTAAGTGAAATAATTTTGCTAAGGCTTGGAGGGATAAGTGATTTTAATTAAAAAGGAAATTTTATATGATATTTCACTTTATTATTCTAGACGCCTTATTGTGGAGAAATAAGTTCATTTTTAAGTTTTTCACCTTATTGCATTTGGGTGCCTTTTTGAGGAGACATAAGTGATTTTTATTAATATATTTCTCTTAAGTCTACCTTGGACGCCTTTTGGAGATATATTTGCATTTTATTAAATTATATTTCCTCATATGGGTTGGAAATGAAATGCAAATGAAATTTGGAGAAAAGGTGAAAAGTGAATTTCATTTAGGCACCCTAATTGGAGGGAAAAGAAGATTTGAATTTGGAGACAGAAAAGCTATAAAAAAGAGTGATGGGCTCTTTGTTTTGGATCCATGAAGAAATTATAATGTTATGCTGCTGAAATGATTTCAGAGTTGGCTTCGAGGAATGCATACCTCCTAGTTCTTGCAACCTTGGTTTCGTGCTTGAAAGATAGCACCTAGCTAAGTTTCAAAGACTGCTTCTCATTCTGAGAGTGCAGATTGAGCTTCACAGTTGGACATTTTGATGTTTATTTTCAGTTTACAGTTGTTGGCTTTTGTAGTGCTGAAAGTGATTTTTGATCATAAGTCATTGTACGAATTTTCTATGGTTCTGGGTATTTGCTACATCTCTTCTACTATCTAGGGCGCCCCTATTTGCAAGTTTTCATAATTTTTAGTGGAGTCTTGGATTTTATATTGCAGGTCGCCTTCTTGGGAGGCTGTCTTGCCTAGCAAAAGTTTAGAAAATTCATTAAGGAGTTGTTGCTGCTGTTTCTTAGTCACAACTTGGTCGCCATCTACCTAGGAGTTCATTGCATTTGGTCTCATGTCATTTGGAGTAGTTTTGAGGAAGTTATGAGCATTTTAGTGGTTTTGGGAGTTGCTGGTTTGCATTTTCAGTTTGCTGGTTTAGTATATCAGATTGTAGTAGTTGGTGTTTTTGGGCTTGTTTTTCATGGTTGGGAGTCCTTTAGAGTTGAAGAGACATTCTATAATATTGCAGCATTGAGACTCTTGAAATACATTGGTATTGGCAGGAATTCTATCATTTTGTAAGGCTGCATAGTAGTACTGTCAGCTACTTTCATTTCTTGCTAAGTTTCATTTTAATTCCCACGGTTGTGGAAGGGACTGGCCCTTGCTCAGTCTTCATTGTATTGCATTTGGATCCTCAGCACCATATGTTAGCACCTCACCCATCACGGGTCTTGAGTGCACATTCTTGGTGTTTGAGTTACTTTCAACATTGCATCGTTATCAATAGATTCTCCGCCATATGGTAGCACCTTGCCCACCTTGGGTTTGAAGTGCACATGCTTGGTGTTGACTTTACTTTTCAGCATTGCATCATTTTCAGTTGTCCCTCCGCCATATGGTAGCGCCATACCCACCTTGGGTTTGGAGAGCACATACTTGGTGTTGAGCTTTCCTTCAGCATTGTATTTCCTTCAATTGCTTCTAACGACCCTCGGCACCATATGTCAACACCAATCTCATCTTGAGTTGTGTGTGCATTCTTGGCGTAGAGTTACTTTCCAGCAGAGTTTGGTTTTGGGCTAACCTTAACGGGTGACTGTTGTGATTGAGCTGAATTGTTTATTGAAAAAACAAACAAAAAAAATTGGTTCGGTTCATTACACCTAGGCACTAAAAAAAATTATGACAAAACACAAATAGCATCTTCCAATAGTTGATAACGTTCTAGATGATATGAAGGCTTATATTATTTCCTCAAGGATTAACATAATGAGCAGTCAATGGTAGATTCATATGCACAAATATGTCAAGATTACCAATAGAAATGACCATTATGAATTTCTCATTGTTTCTTCTACATTGGATACAACTAATCTTGTCCAAGATATGAAAGTACTTTCAGTTTAGGATAGACCAAGTGGCCCTAATTCAAGAAATAATGGAACATGGTAGTAAGACCCATTAAAGAATCTTCAGAGTAATCAAGCATGTTAGAAATATGCTTGAAGAATATGTTGATAACAGAAGAAAGAAGAGGTGAAATAATTATTGCATTTAGTATTAAGAGAATTCACTATTTAGTCAAATATGATTCTATATGGATAGACTTGCTCCAGTTAGTCAGATAACCTTATGACATGCTAGAAGAGCTTATAAGTCAGCCCACATGCACAATTGAAAAGTTTGGTCCAGAAAATCTGAATCTTGAGGTATAATAGAACATTAAATTTATATTTTACTGCCGCAAGTACCATATTCAATGAAGACAAACTGATTTATGTACATTTCTATTGTTTTATAAATTATTGCAGTCAATCTTAGAGAAAAACTGTTAGTGTTTACATGATTTAGAGGTGATGTTTTTGCCAATACTACACATGAAGTTATCCTTGTGGATTGGAAACATTTTCCTTCCTTACAAAGAAAGGATATATATTAATACTGACGAGTTACCAAACTACATAAGCAGGGCTCAAAAGTGCATCCAGTTTGAATAAAAAAATATTAGAATAAAAAGAATCCTATCAGCTAAAAAAGCAACTAGTTACTAAACTACTGAAAAAATGTATGCATAGCTAAAGACAAACCTGAAACAGTAAATCCTGATTATTGTATTCAAGTGCAAATACAAATAGCCATGTAAGGGAGTGATCCTCCAAGAAAAAATCGAGGTGATGAAGGCCAAAGGCAGATGTTGAAGCCAGAGACCAATTTTATCACACATCCATATCAATGCTCAAAGAAGAACTGAAAGCTTTACCATCCATCACTGCAAGGCCAATTTAGGATCAGACAATGTCCATAAAGAATGTCTTGGGATAACGGAGCGAGGATAGACAATCAAAGGAGGAAGCGGGATATATCCCCTAGAACCTCTTCTAACAACCATGCTAACAAATTATCATTGGTGGCAAGAGAGTAGTAATATGTCTTTTCCTTTTCTTTTTTTACACTGAGGTACAATTTCTTGTGCCGAACAACCACAAGTAATAATTTGGGTAACAAGGAAGGCCTCAGCCATGTACCCCCAAAGATTCATAACTAGCTTATTAAGAAAGAGACCTCTACTTATAAAACCTTTTATATACTATTGATAGACTTACAACTAAAGGGATGCCTCTACTATAACATTCTACTGAGTGACTTCATTTGTTTAGGAAGGTCTCTGCTCTTGTTTTGAAAAAAAAAATTATTCTCTTGTTCTAAATCCACCAAACAGTGTGGAGATGAAAATCGGTTATGGCTCTACGATGGAGGTGGGCGAGATGTTGCGGCCTGCATGTGTTGCGATAGGGCTTGCATGCCCTTGTCGCAGCCTGCAAAGGCCATTCTTTGCTTGGTGAAGGAGCGGAGGAAGGTTTCTAGCTACAGGGTGAGTTGTGTGGGCCTTTTTTTTGCTGCAATGGGGGGGTTTGTATCTCTTTTTGTGCAGGGGTGTTGGGTGTGGGGTTGTTGTTGGTGATTGGGTGTGGGTGCGATTTAGCCTGGTGTTTGTGGTGTGTGGGTTGTGGTTTTGGTGGATGGTGGTTTTGGTTGCTCGATCGGCCTGGGTTGTTGCGAATGGCACCAGGTGCGGATTCGGGGGGTTTTGAATAAAATGTCATTTGCTGAAATGGCTTCGGGGGTGGATCCATCCTCAATGGGACATGAAAAAGCGGTGAATTTCTTAAGCAAAACCTTAAATGATGGAGGAGCTTCTTTGATTGGAGGTCCTCAGGTTTCAAAAACCAGTGGTTGTCTGGAGAGGAGTCTTACTCATCCATTCTTAGTTATTCAACTGGATTTGATAGCTAAGGATGTTAGTTATTTAAGTATCCATGCTTTGATTTGCAAATTTATGGGTATCGGGTATCCCTATCATTTTTGGAGTCGTGGGCGCATAGAACTTGGAATCCTGAAGGGGATATGGTGGCCAACAATTATTTCATGGTGGTGTTCTCATGCTTGGCGGATCAAGACAAGGCCTTTGAAGGAGGCCCCTATTTCTATAACCAAGTGGGTTTGTTTATTAAACCCTGGCATATAGGGTTTAATACGACTGAGGAACTACCATTAAAGATTCCTATATGGATGAGACTCCCTTGGCTACCCAGGAGTTTTGGAGGAATGATGTCATGCATATGATTGTTGTTCTTTTGGGCAAACCGGTGGGTCCTTCGCAACAAACGATGGATAAAAAGGTAATTTCATGTGCTCGCATTTGTGTGGAAATTGACTTAAATAATCCTTTACCAGATTCAATGGAGATTCAAGTTGGGTCCACATCTTGGATTCAACAACTGGATTATGAAGCTCTTCCCTTTCGTTGTCGGATATGTCATGATTATGGACACTTGCAGAGGAAGTGTCACAAACTCGGCTCTTCTAGGGAGCAGGCAGGTGTTATGCCTACCATGATGTCATCTTGCCCTTCTCCAAAGGATAAAAGGAAGGCCCCTGTGTCCAGGGGAGAAACTGATAAGGAGGGTTTTATTCTAGTTAAGCCCCGTAATAACGGTAGAGGTTTGAAGAGAACTTTGAAGGATAGGTAGGCGGATGTTTCTTTCAACCGTTTTGAGGCCTTGGAGGATTTAGATCAGCAAGATGAGTTCCTTGATAGGCTACATGCAGGGTCGGATAAAGGGGGAATGAACCAGCTGGATCCTATTAGTAACCCCAACATTTTGGGGGAAGATCGTATAGATTCTCAGATGGATACAAACTAGTCTCTGATGTGCCCAGGTGAGGTAACTTTGTTGATGGACAAGGAGATGGGAGATGGTTTGGCCTTGACTCTACATGATCCATTACCAGAGGTTGCAGCTTTGGTTCCTAGTAAGAGTAACAAGGTTTTGCCTACTTTGGGACTGCAGCAAAAAAACCTTAAAAAGGGAAGCTCAGAGAAGGCTTCGAAGGCAGGTAGAAAGGAAGATCGGGACAAGATTAAAGTCATGGGGGAGAATTTGGTGGAGTCAGGGTCAGTCAAGACCACTGACTCCCACTTCTCTAACCTTCAACGATGATTGTCTTGTCATGGAATGCAAGGGGATTGAATAGCTCCCCTAGACAAAAGGTTGTTCGAGATTTAATTAAGTTACACTCTCCTGATGTTGTGTTCATTCAGGAGACTAAGTTGTCTATGGATGGTATGATTAATGTGGCCTCCAAGGTTTGGAGGAGGGGTCAACGTCAATGTATTGGTGCGCAGGGTAGATCTGGAAAGATTGCTTGCCTCTAGGACCCACGCAAGATTTCTCCTATTTGGTGCATAGCTGGTAGAAATTTCTTATCCATGGTTGCTTCAAGCTTTGAGTCTGGCGAAATATGAGATATCCCTACTAAATCTAACCCCAAAAACTCACTTTTCAGAGTGTTGACATTTCGTCAAACAGTTGTTGTGCAAACTCATGAATTCTGATTTTCTGACTGTTGTTCTGATTTTTTGAGTTTTGTTTGATTGCTTTTGATGTTTGGTTGAATGTTTTCAATGCCAATAACATAAAGGAAATGCATAGAACTAATATATAAATGATTACACAACATAAATTGATAAACCCACTTCCATTTATGCCATTAAATTAAAGATATAAGGTCTGATTAAAATGACAGTTATGTCTGATATGAAAATTATCAAACTGTAACAGCTCTATTAAACCCAATACAAATGAAATATTTGAATACCCACTATGCCAATAACATATCCGTTCTATGCCAGCATGAAAATACAATGTATGAAGGCTGATATGAGCATGATAACAATGGTAGAAGACTGAAATAGAATGTGAAATATGCAGCTACAGGTCTGATCGTTGTTATGGAAGTGCTGAAATGAAATTCGTCGCCAAAATCAACTTCAAATGCCCACAAAACCCCTTCCAAATGATGGTGCACCAACTAGAAACGGTACGGCTGGTATGGAAGATGTCAAATCCTCAATGTAAACTTGTCAAACGGCTAGATTAAATCTGCAATGATGATTGTGCAACAAACCCTAGGTGCACTTGGCCAAAAATTGTATAGCCAACAAGTAGAATGCAAACATGTGATAGTATTGACCTGGTTGAGACTTGATCTATCAATGACTGCACCTAATCTAAAGAAATATGCTGATATAACACTGCTGCAAACTCAGGCCTAAAAATTAAACACCTAAAACTCCTCCAATGAAGCCCAAACGAAGACCCGAGGTAGGTCCTCCTCAAAGGTGAATTGGGTTCTCATCCAATTCACGATAGTCCTTGGGAGTTTTCGTTTCCAGAAGATTGAAACCAAACCGAAACCCTTCTCCAAAGCTCATACCTACAAGTGCTGATATGAAAAATGACAAATGAATGCCAAAATAGAAGCCCAAAATTCACTTTATAACCTCCCATGAGTTTTTTTATAAAAGATAATAAAATATTCCTCCTCAAGGGTCTTTTCCTCATCAAAAGAAAGGGCCACTTTTTAAAAACAACTTTGATTCACTAGGATGGGGGCAGTTTTCACTATTCACTTTATAATTCTCTATTACTATTCACTTTTACTATTCCATTAAAGCAAACTTTAATATTTTCAATTTATCCCTGGATTCAACAACTGAACTCCAAACTGAAAGGCTTGTAAAGCTCCCGGCTAGACTCCCCATCCCTCGGTTGGGTCCCCTAACCATACTGTTGAACTATGGGAACCCTAATAGTAGGCCAACCTCGGCCAGTCTAAGCTACCTAAGGGACATTACAAAATAGTCTTGCTTACTAACGTGTATGATCCAATGGAGCTTCTTGGCAAGTGTGTTGTACCCAAAACCAAAATTTTTGCTTCACTAAGGCATTTTGCTTAATTGAATCTTAATCTTGTTAAAGTGATGCCAGATGGTCATTTTTGGGGTTTTCAAATATGGAGTTGGTGCCAATGTCATGTGAGTCTGTTACTGAAGAGATTTAAGGAAAATGAAAATTTGAACAAAAAACATCAAAATTTTCTATCTCTAGAGAAGGGAGCACATTTTCAAATGGGCGCCCTATCTTTTAGGGGCCCAAATCCTGTTTTTAGGGTTTGTCATCTCCAGCAGACATTTGTTCGGCATCACGTCAGCTTCGCAGTGAGCTATCAAGCTTGTCAAACGGACCTATTTCGGGCAAGTTGTGGAGGATACAGCGCAAAACGAGAGGGAGACGAGAATTGGCTAACACTGGAGAAAAGCGCAACTTTTGGAAAAGGCGCCCATCTTTTTGAGGTGCCAAATGAAAGTTTTTGGCTAAATGCCACCCAAGATGTTTATCTCACTTTTGTTCGAGCTTCGCGACACATCCGTCAATGGGTGAATCTGAGTTGCTGAAATGCCTGAACCTGAGGTCAAACCTGGGGTCAAACCTTAGTCAGAATATCAAAGAAAAAGCAAAAGAGCACATTTTGAGAAAGGCGCCTAAGCTTTTCAAGTCTTTAATGCCTTCTTTTTTATGATCTCAAATATTCAATGTGTCCATGTTACGCTCAGCTTTCCGTTGCCTGTCTCCGTCAGATTAGAAGATGACTCAACAGCTTGCAGTCGGAGTTTTTGTGTTATTTTTGTCAGTTCCAGAAATGGCTAAGTTTGGAATGAAAAGAGCAGCTTTTCAATAAGGCGCCCTTGATTTTCACCCCTCAAATGATGTTTTCTGGGGAAATGTGCCTTTGCAACTATCGTGTAGAATGAGGTCAGCCCCGCAGTGAACCTGAGATCCAGTCCTAAGAGTTGGTAAAACAAAAGTTATGAAGGATTTATTTTTCCCTTCGTACGAGATGCAGAAGTCAAAATTTGACTAAGTCTGAGGAAAAGCGCAGCTTTTGAAGAAGGCGCTTGGATTTTTGAGCCTTCAGATGTCAGTTTTATGGTTTCCAGTCTCAAGATACCTTTTGATCAATTCTTACTTAGCTCTGCGATGCACCTGTCAGCCAACCAATCGGAGAAGTCAGTCAACCAGTGTCAGAGGATGAACAGAGGTTTCGGCAAAGGTTTTAGCTTAAATTTTCATGAAATTTGGCTAAGTCTGGAATTCGCCTTAAGAGTTCAAAGTTGGATTTTCGAAAGAGAGTTGAATGGACGCCTTAACTAGAGTTCTGACTGCAGTTAGACTAAACGTTTTCTGGGTTGTCATCTTCAGTTCGTATATTGGCATGTTGAGTGATCTTTCAGTTCGCATGTCGAGTTAACTAGTTTGCATGTTCAGTTAACTATCTTGCATGTTGAGTTAACTTGATTGCATGTTCACTTAACTAAAGATTATCAGTGAATGTCAACTGGAGTTCACATGCATGGCGAATTTGGTTGCAATTGTGAAGATTTTGTGAAGATGGCGCTTCATTGAGTGTCAACTGAGTTCTAGAAGGGATGGCATGAATGATGAAGCATAAATTAGTGAAGTATGGCGCATGAAGTTGTTAACTTTAGTTATCAAAAGGGCCGCCATATTTAGATATTTTTAGTGATGAAGCATAGTTTTGTGAAGCTACGCCCTTTACAAAGAATGACAACTTAAGTTCCAAAAGGGTTGTTATTTTTAGAATTGAATTGAAGCATAAGTCTGAAGTTGGCGCACTTCTTGAAGGCCAACTGAAGTCTTGAAAGGGTCGCTATTTTTAGAATATTCATCGCATGAAATTTGGCGAATTCCTTATTGCCAACTTTAGTTATCAAAAGGGACGCCTTAGTTCAAATTTGTGAATCTTAAGCAAGTGTGAAGATGGCGAACTTGATATAGATTGCTAAACTGAAGTCAAAGTCGCATGAAGTGGTTAACTGAAGATTGAAAAGGGAAACCCTAATGCATGGCGATTTATTTAGCATATTCGAGTTTCAGTTAACTGAAATGAGATCCAATCAAGCACACTTTTCAATTCCTTGCCTTGTGCGAATTTCAGATGAAAATCTATATATTTCAGTAATGGCATCCATTATTTCATCATCTTTAGCTTCGAATTCATATTGTTCTTGAGCGACCAGCAAGCTAAAGGTGCTACAGGTGTCCGAATTCAGCGTTCTTCATAGCAACGAGTTCAGATTGTTCAGAAGAAGGCGATTCTAGACTTTATTTTCACTTTGCATGCAGGTTTTATCAAGTTTCAGAGAAGAAGTTGGCTGATTTTTCAGAAGCAGACAAGCAAACCTTTCTATCTTTTGTCTTATTTCTTCTATTTCTCACCTTAGGTACTTTCTTGGCGTGTCAAAGAAATTCAACACATATTCAGAATCTGATCATCTGGGTTCGCATATTTCAGCATTTGCAGCCAAACCCACGTCTTAGATTTTTTCGAGAAAATCGCCCCGTAGCCTTCATTCTGAAGCTTTGTGCTTTTTTCAGAGAATTTCTTTGCTTGTGGGCTTGAAACACATTTTTTCAAGAATTCAGCTATTTGGGTTTGTTCAGAATTCCATTGTGCACAAAACCCATGTTCCAGAAAAACTTCGAAAATTTCTTTCGTCAGAAGCTATTTTTAGCCTTGTCCAGAGGTTTTCAGAAAGTTCTTCAAGTATATTCGACTTTACAGTCAAAAGTCCTCATTTTCAAAATGCAGTTCAATCTCATTGATTACAAGGTGAAATCGGCTCTTGCTCATAATTTTATCAAAACTTCAGATACAGACTTGAATCATGTTTATCCAGTGGTCAATCTGAGCAGTTTGGAGGGTGTTAGCAGCAATTCGTTGAAGAATCTTGAACGTTCAGGATTGCTGGCAGCAGCATCCATTCCTGTTACTACTTTCGATCTTGAGTTCGTTCTTGCTTGCATCAAGCATTATGACTCATCTTCACGTCAAATCAAATCAGCAGATGGGAAGGTTGTTTGCAGTATCAAACCAAAGGACATAAAGAAATGTTTTGCTATTTCTCCTCGCTCAGATAACTTTACTGTGGTTCTTGAAGCTTGTGAGAAGATATGGGATGCTGATCAACAACGTTCGTAGAGGAAGGTGGCTCAGAAGTGGCTGAAAGTTCAAAAGACTATCATGCCTAAGAAGGTTGGTCGTGGTGAATTTAAAGACGAAGTTGCTGTTTTGATAACTTTACTCAACCGAGTTACCGGTCAACCAAATGCTAGCACTTTCCGTTCATGGATTTTTTACCTAATTACCAGAATTCTTGATGGTACAGAGCGTTTTGACTAGGCTATGTTGATTAGTGATTGCTTACATCAGCAAATTACTAACTTTCTCAAGTATCACGAATTTCATATGATATCCTACTTGGTTTACTTGGTTGCATTTCAAGGTAGCTACAGGCTTCTGAAAACTAATGGCACTCTCGGTGTTCAACGTGTTCATGAGTATTATCCTCAGTTGGAGTTCTCTCAATCCGAGCAAGACTTCCGAGCAGTAAATGATCACTTTTCTATGAGAACCGTTAGAGATCTTGACAACGAGATGCACATTCGTATTTCTGCCGAGGCCAAATCAGCGATGGAGACTTGGGCGGATTGGTTTATCCAGTTCCCTACTTTCACATACATCCGAGTTTATGGATATGTTGGAGAGCCCCTGATGTTGCCAAGGTATCCGTCAGACAAGATTATCTTTATGGAGTTCCTCAGACAGATGCAGCATGTCCATTTCTTTCTTCGTAGTCGTCATAAGACTGCGGCTAATTTTCCATTCACATTGGGAATTTTCACATGCAATGCAGCAACAGATGCCAGGTTTATGTCTACCGAGATAGAAAGGTTCAAACTCAAGACTTATACTGAGAGGCGTTCCTATGATCCTCTCGGTCATTATGCAGATCGGTTAGAGCGAGGGATTGCACATACGCCAGCACTTGAAGATTTATGGGCTAATTGTGAAGATGAATTTGAGGTTCGTCGTCGTCACTATTGTAGACTCACTATCGGTCAGCTCTCTGATTACCTATCAGAAGATGTTGATGGTCTATCGGATGATGATGGAGAAGTTCTTTTCAATTCATATGTCAAAGATCAAGTTGCTCGGCAGCCACTTCGCTCACCTGATTGGTATGCTAAGGAGAATATTTCTATTGAGGAGGTTTCCAGATCAGTTATCAAGACTAGCAAGTTGTTCTTAGAGAGCAAACGGACGCGAAAGTCAGTTCCTATAGCAGAGCCACCAAAGGATTTCTCTTCGTTGCCTTCTACTTCTAGAGCGAAACCCAGAGTCAAGGCCATTATAATACCTCCTGAAGGGGTTAGACTCAGTGGAAACACGGGGAAAAGAGCTATTGGTAAGAGGAAGCAGAAACAAGTTGAGAATGTTCCTGAGGTTCCAGTAGAGACAGTTATTTAGGCTGAGCCTCACGTTGAACCTCCTAGTTCGCCTCACATACAACCTATTGACATAAATTCTGAGCCTGAGACACCAATTCAAGCTGGATCGGAGACACCTGAACCACCATAGGTTGATACATCAGGGACAGTCTCTCCTAGAATTGAAAATATTGTTCAGTCATGTTGGCTCGAAAAGTCTTTGGGGAGACAGAGGCGTGAACCTTTATACAACCTTGATTTATCTGAATTTGGTGAACCCTATCAGAGAAGATCGAACAAGAAGATAAAGAAACAGGTGCATATTGAGAAGACTCCAGAATCAGAAATTGTTATCGAAGTTGTCGTTCCTCCAGAGGGTAAGAGCTTAGATGAAGTCGAAGTTGGTGACTTTACATTCACTAAGGCAAATCTTGGCAGGACCACTAGAGAGACAGATGTAACTCTTCTTAAGATCGTCACTAATAATCTTGAAGAGCGAATCACGAAGGATGGAGAAGATAAGGCCTTACTCAAGGCTGAAAATAGTCAACTTCGTCAGTACATTTCTGATCTTGTTCATGGAAATTCGAGTAAAGCACCTGTTCTTCCTTAGCATACACCTGCAGAACAACGAAAACTGGATCAGTTAGTCAATCATGGCAGACTTTTGGACAACTGGATTGATAGTTTAGTTGCTGCTGGTCGGTGTCTTCTTGCAGATATGTATCAGTTGAGAAGTGATGCACATAAGCTTCGTCAGGGTGTTCAGTCACTTGAGATTGCAGTTGCAGAGAGTTTGGCAAAGGATCGTGTTCTAGTATCTCAGTTGTCAGTTGCATATGATGCTTTGGAGTTGGTCGAGGATCAAGAAAAAGTTTTTACTTGGAGAGAGCAGCACCTTCTCAGGACGGAAATATGTGAGAAGATTTCTACCAAGTTGTTTTCACTCAAGGATGATGTGGTTGGAGTACTTGCACTTGTCAGCGGTTTCGTTGTTCAGATTCCGTGTCATTATCTTCTTGAAGATGGCATGTATGTTGAGTTGGACAAAGTACAAGCTAAATTCGAGAAGATGATTCGTGACAGCCTTGAAGGTGAACCTATGGCGCCTAAATTAGAGAATATTTCAGTGATTGCAGCCAGTTTCAGAAAGGCGACTGAAGATTGTAAAGATGGTATGCACACAATTACAGAAAGTGGCAGAGAACTAAAGAAACAGACTGTTATTTTGGACAGCGTCAAAGTGCCAGATGACAGAGAGATCGATGAGTTCTTGGTCGAAGTGTTAGACCGAGTTGACATGGAGTGATCTGCCAGTTGGAACCTGCAGCTAATTTCAAGGGTTGAGTCTTGAACAGCAGTTAACTCGACTTTCAGTCTTGAGTTTACTTGCTGACTTAACACATGCTTATCTCGTTCTTGGAATTATCAACACAGGAGTTAGGGTTAGGGTTTCCAGTTAACGAAGGTAGTGGCCAGTTAACTTTGCTTTAAATAAGGGCGTGCATGCTTGCACAGTCCATTTAGGTTAGATGTTTGTTAACGATGGTAGCTTTCCAGTTAACTGTATAGTTTACTTCATTAGGGTTTGGCAGCAAATCTTGCATGCATTGCAAGAACTGTAGATGACTCAAGGTGATTTTAGGGTTCCCTACACCTTGATGTATATAAATAAGAGCTTTTGCTCATTTGTAAATAACTTTTGCTTGAGAGAGAAATATATGCTGCGCCTACCTTGCCCTCAATATTGCTCTTTTGGTATTTGTTCATGCATCTTTGCTATTACAGTTAATTGTTATGCCACATAGGGTTTCATGCGATTGTGATAGTGAACTCTTTCCATAGTTTAGATAAATCTGTTTTGTGCATCTTTACCATTACAGTTAATTGTTATGCCACATAGGGTTTCATGCAATTGTGATGATAAATCTGTTTTGTGAACTTTTACCGTTACGATCAAGTGTTATGCCACATAGGGTTTCACGAGATTGTGATGATAAATCTGTTTTGTGAGTCTTTACTATTATGATCAAGTGTTATGCCACATAGGGTTTCACGAGATTATCATAGAAAATTCTTAAATCTGTTTTGTGCCTAATAAACTTGTTCAGATTGAGATAATAGTTGCGCCACCTTGCCTTCAAGTAGAGAATCTGAATCCGTTTATCGTCTGATAGTCATAACCTTGCTTCATTTTCTCATGCTCTGTTTTCTTGAGGGAACTGGATAGAATTTAAGTTATTAAGTTTAGTTGTAGTTAGTGAATCTGCGAAACCAGAGAAAATTCTCAGCTGCAACGTATATAGTTTTCAAGAAAGCCTTGTACCTCTACAACTGAAACAAAAAGACAGGAATTAGTTTAGTTTATTTCCCTTTGCAGGTATTTTTGTCAAGCACAACGAGGGAGCTTCCCCTCCTAATTTGAAGAGCACTCATTGCGTAGTGTGCATAGCTGTCCGTACCAACTCTTACTCCAGAGGTGCTAGTTGTTACGCCAACAAAGTGTTAGCTTTAGGCCCATATCAAGTTTGTACGCTCCTTAGGTCCTTTCCTTACTTGGATTCTTGTTGGTGATTTTAATGGTATTACCAATCTAGAGGAAAAAAGGGGAGAGGTTGATAGACTTGATCCCTCATCTGCGATTTTCAGAGAAAATATTGATTTGTTGAGTGTGATTGATATAAGGACTAGTAATGGTATGTTCACGTGGACCAATAGATGTGGGGACAGCTTTATCTCAGAGAGATTAGATAAATTTCTGGTCTTGTTGTACCCAAACCAAATTTTTTGCTTCATTAAGGCATTTTGCTAAAAAAGTCTAAACATTGTTAAAATGATGTCAAAACACTGTTTTTGGGCAAATCAAGTATGGACTTTGTGTCAGTTTGATGTGGGGAAGATACTGGTGAAATTTGAAAAATTTGAAATTTATAGTTTCAAGCACCCCTGTTTCAGGTCGTGAAACCCTAAAAATCGAAACTTGTCAGAATTGACTAAAAATTGTTTTGATTGGCTTATTTTGCTTCACGATCACAATGGTGAAGTCAGCTTTAATTAAAACTCAGTTTAAGTCTAGTGGGTAGTTTTCACTTTTTTCAGGTGGAAAGTTAGGAGATCTGAGGTCGTCAATGGTAGATGACCAAAGACCAAGTGTTGAAATCTAAGCCTAAACGCTCAAATGAAGAATCTATGGCGAGATAAGTTCAAATTGATGCTTCGTCTAAAAGGAGATTTTTTGCCGGAATGAAAATCATCAAAAAATTTCTGACTCTGGAGCACCAAAGCCCCTGGTAGCCAAGGGAGCCCTAGATTTCAAAGGCCCAGATTTCAATTTCAAGATTTGTCACTTCCAAGAAGACTTCTCAGGAATACTGTCAACTTCGTGATGAGCCTACCAACTAGCCTAAAGGATTTGTCTAGCACCTGATGCGGGAGGTTGGACGAGAAACGAGGGAGATGAAAAAATGACCGACACTGGAGTGAAAAGCACACCTCTTAGCCAGGGGTGCCCATCTTTTTGAGGGACCAGATGGAGGTTTCTGACCAATTGATACCTAGGATGATTGTCTCAAACTTGATCAGGCTTCGCAACGCATCCGTCGGTGAGTGAATCTAAGTTGTTGAACTGTCGGAATCAAGAGTCAAACATATGGTTTAATCATGGTCAAAATCTCAAGGTAAAAGCAAAAGCGCCCTTGGAGGCCAGGGGCGCCCAAGGTTTTGGAGCCTTGAATGTATTCTTTCTGGTGATCTCAGGTATTCATCCTGTCCGTGTTACATCCAGCTTTCCATTGCATATCTCAGTCAAGTCAAAGGACGAGCCAGTAGCCTGTAGATGAGGTTTAAGTGGATTTTTAGCCAATTTGTAAAATGGCTAAGTCTGAGCCCTTGAATTTAACCCATCAAATGATGAAATTTGGAAAAGTGCTCTCCAAGAGCTCTTGTGTAGAACAGAGCTAGCTTCACAATGAGCCTACTTTTCGGTTCTGAAGTTTTGCTGAATGCGAGATATAAGGAGGTCAGAATCACCTTCAAAGTGATGAAAAATGATGAAAATTTGACTAAGTCTGGAGGCAAAAGCGCAACTTTTGACCAGAGGGGCCTTGATTGTTGAAGCCTCGGATCTCAAAATCATGGATTGTAGTCTCAAGGAGTGTTTAGTTAGTTTTGATCCTGCTCTTCAACAAAATTGTCAGCCAGTCAATTGGGTGTGTCAGTCAATCAAAATCAATGGTTGAACATGGGCTCTGACAAGGTTTGCAAATCCAAATTTTCATAAAATTGGCTAAGTCTGGAAAGTGATGCCTAGAGTCAAAGGTTTGACTTTTTGACTCAAGTGTTTAGGCGCCCATGAAAGGTGGAGATTGTGAACTGAGATTAAATATTATTTAATTCTCAGTTAATTGTTTTCAAACTGAACTCAATTTTGCTTGTAAAAGGTGCGATTTGCTTTGCATGTAGAGTTAACTAAAAATATCAAAGATGGCGCCCTATTTAGGGTTTGTTTTTCATTCAGTTAACTATTTTGAGGTCCAATCAGATAAAGTCGTACATTTCAGAGGTCCAATCAAGGGTGGCACCTAGTTTGCATGCATATTGGACGACTTTTTACTTGAATTATTTATTTAAGTCATTATTGGCGCCATTATTCTCATAACAGGTTCAAGCAAAGGCAATTTTCTTGAGCAACAGAAGATCTGAAGGTGCTTTGAGTTCAATTTTTCAGTGCCAGGTCCAGATTGTTTAGAAGATTAGTTTTCCAAAGTTCAATTTTTCAATGAATGTAGACTTCATCGAATCCAGTTCAAGTAGAGGCGACTTTTTGAGGCAGAATAAACAAACTTCTATCTTCTGTCTAAAATTCTTCTATTCTTGTCTTAGGTTTTCTCTCGCATGTCAAAGAAAAATGGCAAAATTTTCAAAATCTAATCATCTGGGTTCACATATTTCAACGAAAACAGCAATACCCATGTCTTAGATTTTTTCAAGAAATTTGCCCTGCTGCTTTTATTCTAAAAGCACTGTGCTTTTTTCCGAAAATTTCTTTGCATGTGGGTCAAAAACACATATTTTCCAAAATCGAATCATCTAGGTTGCCTTAGAATTCCATTGCCTACAAAACGCATGTTCCAAATTTTCTCAGAAAAAAATTACCCCGGGAAGCTCTAGAACCCCTGCTTTTTTCTCAACTAAAAAGCCTTTGCATGCCTTGCTAATTGCTTAGAATTCAATTCTCTACAAAACCCACGTTTCAAAAAAATTCCAAAAATTTTTCCCACAACTGGGTATTTTTAGCATCATCCAGAGCTTTTTTTTTAGCTTTTTCTGAAAGTTGTCCGAACATACCCGACTTTACAGTCAAAAGTCCAAATTTTCAAAATGCAATTCAACCCCATAGATTATAAGACCAAATCGGTCTTGATGCACGACTTTTTGAAAACCTACACAAACTTGGGTCGTGTCTATCCAATGCTCAATTTGAAAACATTGGAAGGTGTTAGCAGCAATACATTGAAGAATCTTGAGCGTTCCAGGTTGCTATGTAGAAACCCCTGTTTCCGCTAACTTCTGATACTGTATGTTTTTTGCTTGTTTTGTGCATTTTTTATTTTTTTGGTGTTTTTGCAAGAATAAGAAAAGTGCAATTTTAAAAGGAAATGATATAAAATCTTGAATAAATACAATGATTCCAAATCTAACACAAATAGGCTCAGAAACTGATAACTATTGATTGTATTATTTTTCCACAACCATTACAATAATGAATTTCTGACATGCAGTTAAGATAAAACAAAAATATCAGATTAAAACCTGATTTGCAGCAAGTTGACAAGTGCTTGATATGGTACGGCCTTCACAGGAATCAACTTCTCCCTCTGTCTATTGATCTCAGATTGTTCCAGATACAACTGCGCCCCTTTTGATGAAGATAGAAGGCCAGAATGAAAGGCGTTTTTCCCAAGACAAGAGTACGGCTTTTTTCCAGATGGTACGGCCTTTAGCAGAAATGTACGGCTTGCAACAGCAGCAGCAATAAAAAGTACGGCCCCTCTGTGGAGTCTCCAGATCTCTGAAAGTAGGCGCCTTAACTGATGAAACTCCTCTGGATGAATTACAAACCGTAACCTTGAATGTATTTCCGACTGTGAAGCTCTGTGACAACCTCTGAATGAAGTTATCTCTCTGACTGGCAATAGATCAACTGGTATTTCACAGCCTCTGAATCGCACACACTGAAGATGGCTCGTTCTCCAATGCCTGTAGACAACGGAAACCCTTGGCTTCGTTCTCCGGAAGAAGACTTGTTCAAAAATTCAATATTCAACATAATGACTCGAATCCCAATGCAAAAGCCTTATATTCTTGAAATGTGCGACTTTTCTTAATTGGGCATCATTTAAATAAATTCGAACTTCTTCATTTAATTCTTCAATAGTCTTCAATCACATTTTTAATTATAAATTATAATTAAAAATGGCCCCTTCAATGATGGTCGACCCCCTTCAGCAATTCACTTAAGTTATAATATTAAAATATTATAACTTTATAATATAAGCTCTGAATAATTAATATTTTAATTAATCCATTAAAATATTAATATCTCCCTCAAGATGTGTCCGATTCACGAACCGCCCGAAGCTGGCGAATGAGTGAATGATTCTACACATGACCAAACCATACTGCTAAAAATAGCAGGGGTGCCTCGCTGAGTGCCAAATACTGCTAAAAATAGCAACTCAGGCAAATGGTGTCCGAATGAGCCCGAACGAAAGCCAACTGGTAAAATTCTGACAACCGAAGCCAAGCCAAGCTCCATCAAGACCCTCTATCCATCCTATCGCCTACGAGGGTCGTGATAATAGCAATCATCGCTCTCGAGATGTCAACTCGAAGGGGACATGATACCGCTTCTCCTCGAAATTGCTTGTCCTCAAGCAATCTCAACTCCCGGATGCGAGAACATCCTCGCCTCCACGAGCATCCTCCACGCAAATCTCTCCATTTCACCAAATATTCCCCGATAGTCCTCTTATGCAACCTGCCTCTCAGACTCGGTGATAGACTCGGTACTAAAATCAACTTTCCCTCATCATCTAAGGGAGGTAAAACTGCCGAAGGTACCACACGGTGTCCCAACGCCTTCTTGAGATGTGACACGTGAAAAGCATTGTGGACCTTGCTCTCCGCAGGAAGCTCTAGCTCGTAAGCCACCTCTCCAACACGCCTCAAGATCCTGAAAGGACCATAATATCGTGGCTTAAGCTTCTCTGAACCACTGTTCCTAAGAGTAGACTGACGGTAGGGATGCAGCATAAGATAAACCATGTCACCCACCTCAAAAGACCTCTCTGTCCTCTTCTGATCTGCGTACTGTTTCTGTTGGTTCTGTGCCTTAGCAATATTCTCCTTGAGAGCCCTCATAGTGTCCTGACTCTCCTGCAACAAATCTCCAACACTTGGCACTCTACTGTCACTCAGTAGTAAATCCAGAAAGCTCGGCGCCTCATAACCGTACAACGCCATGAAAGGGGACATCTGAATGGTCATGTGGAATGTAGTGTTGTAGCAATACTCGCACAAATAAATCCATTTGACACACGCCTTTTGCTGCCCTGCAATATAGTTCATGAGGTAACCCTCCACCCATTTATTCACTATCTTCGTCTGCCCATCAGTTTGCGGGTGGTAACTGGTGCTCGGTGTAAGCTCGGTCCCACAAAGTCTGAACACCTCCTGCCAGAAGTGACTCAAGAACCGGCTATCCCTGTCGCTCACTATGCTCCGAGGCAACCCATGTAGTCTAAATACCTCACGGAAGAAGACCTCTGCTACCTGTGTAGCTGTGTAAGTGGTGGTAATCGGAAAGAAGTGGGCATACTTCGTCAGCCGATCCACAACTACATATATACAATCTCGTCCTTGGGCTTTAGGCAAGCCCGTAATGAAATCCATCGACAAGCATTCCCACTTCCTGTCAGGAATCGGAAGTGGCTGCACTAATCCTGCCGGGTATGTGTTCTCCTGCTTGTTCTGCTAACAAACAGGGCATTCACGCACATACTGAAGAACGTCCGCCTTGAGACCTTTCCATGTAAATCTCTCCTGAATCTGTCTATACATTTTGAAGTACCCGGGATGGCCTGCTGTAGGTACATCATGAAAGGCTCGCATGATAATGTTCTTCATCTCTGAACCTGGGATCAAATAAATCCTGTTCTTGTAAATGATCAAGTCATTCACAAGCGTGTATCTAGTGTCGACCATTGATCCCTCAACGATACTGGATGCCCAAGTATCCTTGGCATACTCTGCCACAATCATATGCCTCCAATCCTCTGTAATGTGAACCATAGAGCTCAAATAAGGCCTGCGTGAGAGAGCATTAGCCACTACATTTTGGGTGCCTTTGATGTAAGAGATATCAAAGTCATATGCCTGCAATTTACTCACCCATTTCTGCTGACGATCATTGAGATCTTGCTGCCCTAGGAAATGTCTCAAACTGTTGTGGTCAGTTTTAATGCAGAACTTACTGCCCACAAGATATTGCCTAAATTTTGCCAAGGCATGCATTATAGCGAGCATCTCCTTATCATAAATACTGTAGAGCCTCTCTGGCCCTCTGAGTTTACGGCTCTCATACACAATAGGGTGCTTGTCCTGCATAAGCACCGCTCCAATGCCCTCACCAGAAGCATCACACTGAAGCTCAAAAGGCTTCGAAAAATCTGGTAGTGCCAACACTGGGCACGTAGTCATTAACTCCTTGAACCTCACAAAACACTCCTGTGCCTCAGGAGTCCAACAGAATGCACCTTTTTTCAACAAATCCGTCATAGGTGCTGCATGACGTGAATAACCATTCACGAATCTGCGATAAAACCCACACAAACCAAGAAATCCTCACAGCTGGGTAAGGTTTGCTGGAGTAGGCCAGTCTATAATAGCGCGGATCTTCTCAAGATCCATCCACACTCCCTCTGCACTGATGATATGACCTAAGTAGAGCAACTCGGTCATCCCCAAATCACATTTGGACTCCTTGGCGTACAAGGACTCCCTCTCCAAAATACTGAGCACGGTCTCCAGATGAGCCAAATGCTCCTGCCAAGTCCTGCTGTAAATAAGGATGTCATCAAAGAAGACAAGTACAAATCTCTTCAGCAGTGAATGGAAGACTCTGTTCATGGTGGATTGAAAAGTCGCTGGCGCGTTGGTGAGCCCAAATGGCATCACCACAAACTCGAAGTGTCCACAATGACAACGGAATGCAGTCTTCTCAATGTCCTGTTCACGAACCCTAATCTAATGATATCCTGACCTTAAGTCTATCTTCGTGAAGTAGCATGCACCATGGAGCTCATCAATAAGCTCATCTATGCGAGGTATGGGGTACCTGTTTTTGATAGTCCTCTTATTCAGGACTCTGTAATCGATGCACATGCGAAGGGTACCGTCTTTCTTCTTCACTAGGACAACTGAAGAAGCGAATGGTGACTTACTCGGTCGAATGTGACCCATAGCAAGCAGCTCCTTGATAGTCTTCTCTATCTCATCCTTCAACCTCTTAGGATGCCTGTAAGGAGTGATCATGACGGGCTTAGCGCCCTCCTCAAGCTCTATAATGTGCTCAATGCCCCTATCTGGAGGTCTCCCTGGTGGAATATCACTAAATACCTTCTCATGCTTGACTCTCAGCTACTAAATGTCAGGATGGTACTCTGTCTTATGCTATCCCTCCTGTATAGGTGCCAATGTGCACTCGGCAGCCCACTCTACCATGTCGTGTCACATGAGTCTCTCCATCCGACGAAAGGAAATAGTTTTGATGTTGCTGTCCCGAATTGCCTTCAGAATATGTGTCTTCCCATCCACATCAAAACGAATCTCCATGTCTTTTAGACGAAGAGTGACTTCCTCAAGTGAATGAAGCCACTTCATGCCCAAAACTAAATCGATATCCCCCATGTTCACCACGTAATAATCAGCCTTGAACTCATAGTTGTTCAAGCGCAAGGGGAGATCCTTAATCATACATTCACACCTGAGAGTGTAACTGTCGGCCACCTTAACCCTAATGCCTTCGAACTCCTCAGTGATGAGTCCGCGCTTCTCCACAAATCTAGCATCGATAAAATTGTGGGTGGCTCCTGTATCAAGAAGGGTAATGACCCTCTGTCCTGCCAAAACTCCACGAAGTCTGAATGAACCTTCCTGCTGAATGCTAGATAGGCGTGCCTCCTGAATCTGAAGCTCTGACTCTGCCTTTGCCTTAGGCTCTGAAGCCTCTGACTCTGACTCCTCAGAACTCTCCTGCTGTTCGGAATTCTCTGATTCCGAATCCTCATAATAAGCCCACATCACTCGATTGGCCTTGCCCTTAGGCCGCAAAGGACAATCATGATTGGCATCATAGGGACCTTTGCAGTAGAAGCAAAGCTTCTTCCTGCGTAGGTCATTAAGAGTCTCTCAATCCAAAGGTGGTGCTGCTGATTTTCCCTTTGAATCATTCTTAAAATCTGATTTTTCTTTGTTAAAATCTGATTTCTCTCTATTTTTGTTGAAGCCCTTATTGTCCCTGAATGAAGAAGTGTTTCTGGAGTTAAATCTGCTGGATGGTGCTGCCAACTCCATGCTACGCGCCTTCTTCATGGCTTCCTGTAACGAAGGAGGATCAAAGGCTTTGATCCAACCTCTCAATGGCTCTGTCAGTCCCTCCATGAAAAGCACTACAAGTCGCCTCTCTGAAATATTCGGAACCATAACTGATAACCTCTGGAAGTCACCAATGTAAGACTCCAAACTGCCACTCTGTCGCAACTGAGCCAAATCTCTGAAATAGGATTCTGGATCCTTCCTGTCAAATCGTTCCACCAACCTGTCAACAAACTCCTGATATGAGGTGATCCAATCATGCTGGAGTGTCACCATCCCGTGGTGCCACCAGTCGTAAGCTACCCCCTCAAGATGCAATGTCGCATACCTGATAGCATCTCTCTCAGCCATCGGACGCAATGTGAGGAAAGTGTCTAGCTTACTGATCCAGGCCTGAGCTGTAACCTTACCACTACTATCGAACATCACTAGATTGAGTCTGTTTGTAGCATGTTTCAGATCATTGTTCTGATGTCTAGGTCTCCAATCCTGTCGACCTCTGTGATGTTCTCTCCTCTGTGTAATGAATCTGTCAAAGGTAATCCTCTCTCTGACATCAGGTGGTACTAACTCCCACTCCTCGTTCGCTGCCATAAGTGTTTCTGCGAACAACTCCTCATGCTCCTTACCTGCAATAGCCTCATCGGGCTCCTGTCTCACAAAAGTAGGCCTAGTGGGCCTGTCTGCCATCCGTGAAACAGTCCTAGGTGCTCTCCGGGATCCCGCATCACTCCTGTTATCGTCACGATGTGGTGACGGTCTCCTCTGTGTACCTAACCTCTGGATTGCCACTGCCAACTGCTGTAGCACATCGTTGGACTACCGTTGACCTGCTCGTAAGTCTCTGAGAGTATCTAAAACCTCTGCATCGTCCTGATCCCTAGGGTTTTGAGGAATATCATTTCTAGGAATATTTGTTCTGTCAGCCATGTTTCCTGGCTGCCTGTTCAGACCCTGTTGCCTGTCAATCAAGGCTCTCCTGCGAGTATAATACCTGTGTGACCCAAACTCTTGTGGCTGCATAAGATTGCTAAACCCTCAGGATGGCAGGATTTAGCTCTGATACCACTGTAGAAACCCCTGTTTACGCTAACTTCTGATACTGTATGTTTTTTGCTTGTTTTGTGTATTTTTGATTTTTTTGGTGTTTTTGCAAGAATAAGAAAAGTGCGATTTTGAAAGGAAATGATATAAAATCTTGAATAAATACAATGATTCCAAATCTAACACAAATAGGCTCAGAAACTGATAACTATTGATTGTATTATTTTTCCACAGCCATTACAATAATGAATCTCTGACATGCAGTTAAGATAAAACAAAAATATCAAATTAAAACTTGATTTGCAGCAAGTTGACAAGTGCTTGATATGGTACGGCCTTCACAGGAATCAACTTCTCCCTCTGTCTGTTGATCTCAGATTGTTCCAGATACAACTGCGCCCCTTTTGATGAAGATAGAAGGCCAGAATGAAAGGCGTTTTTCCCAAGACAAGAGTACGGCTTTTTTCCAGATGGTACGGCCTTTAGCAGAAATGTACGGCTTGCAACAGCAGCAGCAATAAAAAGTACGGCCCCTCTGTGGAGTCTCCAGATCTCTGAAAGTAGGCGCCTTAACTGATGAAACTCCTCTGGATGAATTACAAACTATAACCCTGAATGTATTTCCGACTGTGAAGCTCTGTGACAACCTCTGAATGAAGTTATCTCTCTAACTGGCAATAGATCAGCTGGTATTTCACAGCCTCTGAATCGCACACACTGAAGATGGCTCGTTCTCCGATGCCTGTAGACAACGGAAACCCTTGGCTTCGTTCTCCGGAAGAAGACTTGTTCAAAAATTCAATATTCAACATAATGACTCGAATCCCAATGCAAAAGCCTTATATTCTTGAAAAGTGCGACTTTTCTCAATTGGGCATCATTTAAATAAATTCGAACTTCTTCATTTAATTTTTCAATAGTCTTCAATCACATTTTTAATTATAAATTATAATTAAAAATGGCCCCTTCAATGATGGTCGACCCCCTTCAGCAATTCACTTAAGTTATAATATTAAAATATTATAACTTTATAATATAAGCTCCGAATAATTAATATTTTAATTAATCCATTAAAATATTAATATCTCCCTCAAGATGTGTCCGATTCACGAACCGTCTGAAGCTGGCGAATGAGTGAATGATTCTGCACATGACCAAACCATACTGCTAAAAATAGCAGGGGTGCCTCGCTGAGTGCCAAATAGTGCTAAAAATAGCAACTCAAGCAAATGGTGTCTGAATGAGCCCGAACGAAAGCCAACTGGTAAAATTCTGACAACCAAAGCCAAGCCAAGCTCCATCAAGACCCTCTATCCATCCTATCAGCCTACGAGGGTCGCATAATAGGCTAATCATCAGCTCTGAGAGATGTCAACTGGAAGGGGACATGACATGCTAGCAGCAGGATCTATTCCTATCACATCTTTCGATCTCGAGTTTGTTCTTGCTTGCATCAAGCATTATGACTCGTCTACACGACAAATCAGATCAGCTGATGGGAGAGTCATCTGCATCCTTAAGCCAAGGGATGTGGAAAAGTGCTTTGCTATTCCTCCTCGTTCAAATAATTTCACTATAGTCATTGAGGCTTGTGATAAGATATGGTATGAATACCAAGAGAGATCACAAAGGAAAGTTGCTCAGAGATGGTTGAAAATACAAAAGACCAACATGCCAAAGAAGGTTGGTCGCGGCGAATTCAAGGATAAAGTTGCAATTTTGATAACTCTATTCAATCAGGTTACAAGTCAGAAGGAGGCAAATATTTTCCGACCGTGGATGTTCTATGTCATTTCTAGGATCCTCGACAGTACAAAGCACTTTGACTGGGCCATGTTAATCAGCGAGTGCCTTCACCAGCAAATCACTGGATTCCTCAAAATCCACGAGTTTCACATGGTGTCTTACTTGGTCTACTTGATTGCATCTCAAGGCAATTTTAGACACTTGAAGACCAATGGGACTCTTGGTGTTCAGCATGTTCACGAATATTACTCTCAATTGGAGTTCTCAAAAGCTGAACAGGATTTCAGGGCAGTGAATGATCACTTTTTCATGAAGACAGTCAGAGATCTCGACAATGAAATGCACATCAGGATTTCACCAAAGGCAAGATCAGCAATGGAGAGTTGGGCGGATTGGTTCATTCAATTCCCCACTTTCACATATATCCAAGTGTATGGTTACACCGGAGAACCTCTGATGCTACCGAGGTACCCGTTAGACAAGGTCCTTTTCATGGAGTTTCTCGGACAAGCTCAACATGTTCACTCTTTTCTTCGTAGTTGCCATAAGTCAGCATTTACCTTTCCTTTCGGATGGGGTATTTTCACATGCAAGACTGCCGCTGATTGCAAGTTTATGACGACCGAGCTTGAGAAATTCAACCTCAAGTATCACATTGAGAGGCGTTCCTATGATCCTTTGGGTCATTATGCAGCCCGGTTAGAGCGAAGTATTGCACATAAGCCAACACTTGAGGATTTTTGGGCTAATTGCGAGGATGAATTTGAAGTCCGTCGACATCACTACTACAGACTTGCTATTGCTCAACTTGTTGATTTCCTATCAGAGGATGTTGAGGGTTTGTCAGATGATGATGGAGAGGTTCTGCTTAGTTCATACGTCAAAGATCAAGTTGCTCGCCAACCACTTCACCAACCAGATTGGTATGCCAAGGAGAGTACTTCCATTGAGGACGTGTCAAAATCAGTTATCAAAACCAGCATGCAATTCTTGGAGAGTAAGAGAAGGCACAAGACAGTTCCAGTAATAGAGCCGCCAGTAGGGTTTTCGTCACTACCTTCTACCTCAAGGTCCAGGCCTCGAGTTAAGGTTATCTTGAAGCCGCCTGAAGGTGTTAGGGTCAGTGGAAATACAAAGGGGAGAAGTACTGGCAAGCAGAAGCAAAAACAGGTTGAAAGGGCGCCTGAAGTTCTAGTAGAGACAATTATACAGGATGAACCACATCTTTCACCTCCTGGTTCGCCATTTTCACCACAGTTGCCTCCTATTGATATAGATTTAGAGCCGGAACCACCAGTTCGAGGAGCATCGGAGACACTTGATCCACCACAGGTTGATACAGCAGCATCAGTCTCTCCTCGAGCTAATAATATTGCTCATTCGTGTTGGCTTGAGAAGTCTTTAGGAAGACAAAGGCGAGAGCCTTCGTATTCACTTGATTGGTCTGAGTTTGGCGACCCTTATCAAGGAAGGTCGAACAAGAAAATCAAGAAACAGGTGCACATTGAGAAAACTCCTGAGGCAAAGATCATCATAGAAGTTGCTACGCCACCAGAGGGTAAGAGCCTGGATGAAGTTGAGGTTGGTGATTTCACCTTCGTCAAAGCAAATCTTGGCAAGAGCACTAGAGAAACGGACGTGAGCCTCCTCAAGATTGTCACAAATAATCTTGAAGAGTGTGTCATGAAGGACGGAGAAGATAAAGCGCTTCTTAAAGCTGAAATCAGGCAACTTCAACAATATATTTCTGATCTCATTCATGGAAACCCGAGTAGAGCACCTATTCTTCCACAAAGTACACCTACAGAACAACAAAGGTTGGATCAGTTAGTCAATCATGGCAAACTTCTAGACAATTGGGTTGAAAAATTCATTGTTACATGTCGGCATCTTCTCGCAGAGTTATATCAATTGAGGAGTGATGCGCATGGACTTCGTCAGGGAATTCATCAGCTCAAGATAACTGTGGCAGAAGGCATCGCGAAAGACTGAATTCTCATATCTCAGTTGGCAGTTGCATATGACGCCATGGTAGTAGAAGAAGAGAGAGAAAAAATTTCGCTTGGAGAGAGCAACACCTCTTCAGGATGGGGAGGCTTAATTCCACCTAAGCCCGTTGCTTGCATCACACTTGGCGCCTGTTTTAAGCGTCGGTAGAGGCATTTCTGTCAGAGACGCCTGCACGGCGCACTTACGTCCCTGACAGATTCCCACACCTAGAGCCTGCAGAAGCATTACACTTCCCATTGGGGGTCGATTTGTAACACCCTACTCGGCCGACCGACCCAAATATGGCCGTTTCTCTTCATTCCTTCTTGATATTCACTCCTTTCTTATGCATTTCAACTTCTTCACTTCATGGAGAACCCTCTTTAGTCCTTTTCCAAGCATTGAGCTCACTCTTGACAGCTCTAAGCATTGTAGCCAAACACTTTACACTTCACAACAACAACATCAACACTCCACCACGTCAGTAGAGCAAGTGTGGAACAAAACACCATTGCAGTAGAGGCTTGAGTTCCTCTCATTTTCTCCCCCATTAGCCTTGAGTGCTCTTGGTGGAGGTGGTAAGCTTTCACTCCTCTCTTCTATTACGTGGTTGAGTAGCATAACATTGTTTTGTAGTGCTTTAGTGCTCTTTACTTCATTTATGCTTTTCTCTCTATCTATCTAGCTGTCTGTGGAGGTGGGAACACCAAAACGGGGTCTGACTGAGGCAGGCCCCTATACAGCCCCAACATTCTCTCCCTCTTGTGTGCAGGTATTGAAGACACTCACAGGTTGGAAGCTTCATCACTCGCACGGTTGTAAGTATCTCCTTCCTTTCTTCTCCTTATCTTTGTCAATTCTACTACTTTATCGCATTTTGTCGTTTTCATATATTCTGTAAGTTCTTAACAATCGGATAGAAGTAGTCACTTAGCTATTTTCTGAGACATTCTCGCTTTCTGGTCCCTACGAGATGCCAGCGCACCGCGCTATCGTCCGTTTTCTGCATTGACGTCCTTTGGCCAAGAGCTTGTCAGTTTGTCCAAAAGACCTCTGTGACCTGCTCTTTTGAATTCTCAAACTTCTGTGCTGTTCCATTGAGGTAATATCAGTTCGCCCCATGAGGATCTCTGAGTGAAGAGAACTCGTAAGTTGCGAATCCCCCTATATCACAAGTACAAGCTGAGTTTGAGAGGCTAGTTTGTGATAGTCTCGAGGGAGATCCTATGGCGTCCAAGTTGGATCACGTCTCAGTGATGACAACTAGTTTCCAAAAGGCAACTGAAGAGGTCAGAGAATGCATGAGGGCGATCAGAGATGGTGGCAGAGAGTTGAACAAGCAAGTTATCATCGTAGACAACGTCAAAGTACCAGAGGATGAGATAATCAACCAATTCTTGGACGAGGTGTTAGACCGTGATGACCTCGAGTGATCAGTCAGTTGGAACCTGCAGTTATTTTCGAGGATAGAGTTAGGAGTAGCAGTTAACTCGACATTCAGTCTTGAGTTCTAATTGCTGATTTTATGCACGCACATCTCATCCTTGGAGATATCTTCACAAGAGTTTAGACTTTTAGTTAGGTGTAGTTGACTGATGTTAGTTATCAGTTATTTTTATTTCAATAAGGACTTGCATGTTGCACATGTCTAGTTCAGTTGAGTCTTGTTTCAGTTAACTGATGGTAGTTTTCTAGTTAACTGTATAGTTTATTTTATTTAGGGTTTAGCAATAAAATCTTGCATGCTCACAAGACTGTAGTTGACTCAAGGTGATTTTAAGGTTCCCTACACCTTTGATGTCTATAAATAAGAGCTCTTTGCTCATTTGTAATTAACTTTTGCACATGATAGCATACATGCTAAGCAACCTTACCTGTAGTATTGCTATTTTGTATTTGTTCAACGAACTTTTATTGTGATAATAAATAGCTGTGCAACCTTACTTGAATGTTATTATTATGGTACTTGTTCACCTTAGTTAAATGGAGTGGCTAGTCTGATCGTTTATTGTATGTGTGTCTCGCCAATGCAATTCGTTGTCCTAGTTGGCTATCTTATGTTATCTTTAACAATCTTTGTTTCATATCTACACCTCAGATAGGTGTTGTCACCTCCTTGGGAATTTAGGAGTAAGGATTGTCGTTTTAATGTTGTGCTAATAATCTTTCTTTCAACCTACGCCTCGAATAGGTGTTGTCATCTCCTCGGAAATCCAGACTTAAAGATTATCGTAAAACCATTCCTGCTTCTTTTTCCTCATGCTCTATTTTCTTGAGGAGAATTGGATAGATTAAAGCTTTTAGTTTGGTTGTAGTTAGAGATCTGCGAAACCAAAAAATCCTTAGCTGCAACGTTCTTGGTTTTCTTAACCTTGTGCCTCTTCCATCTGAGACAAAAAGATAGGAGTTAGATTACTTTACTTTTTTCACACAAATCAGCATAAGAGGGAGCTTTCCCTCCCAATTTGAAGGGCAGTCATTACGCACTATGCATAGCTGTCTGTACCAACTCGCACTCCAGAGGTGCTAATTCTTACACCAACAGGTCTCTAGCTTTTGGATTGGCAGCAGTTGGCTTTCTAGTTCATAAATTTTGGATTGAGAGGAATCAGACCATTGGCCCATCAAATTATGTGTGAGTGGGAGGAACTTTGCTAAGAACCCAACTTTTAAATTCCAGCTTATGTGGTTACATGAACCTTCTCTGCACGATCTCATGAAGGAGCGTTGGACGTTGTGTTCACCTGCATATGGTACTGCTATGTTTACTTTGTTAAAAGACTCTTGCTTGTGAAATATCAACTTAAGAAGTGGAATAGATAGAGTTTTGATAATATTTCCAGGTCAAAGTTGCAAGCCCAACAGCGTTTGGACTCCACTAGGCATAATAGGGATCATGGGATGTCCTTGGAATCTCTTAGAGAAGAAGAGGATGCCAGGAAAGAGTGTCCAGAATGAGAATTGAGGGAAGAGATATTTTGGAAATAGAAGGCTAGGATTGATTGGTTGTAGGAGGGAGACAAGACTACTGCTTTCTTCTGCAATTCAGTTAAAGCCAAGAGACATGGTAATTTGATTTCTTCTCTGGTGTCCTCCCAGGGGTGGCAACTATCTTCCTTCAAGGATATTTCGTAGGAAGCTACTCAGTTTTATTCTTCTTTGTTCAAGGAGGATTCACCTATGGCAGATTTGGAAGAAAACCTTATCCTGGATTGTATTCCCTCAATTATTTCCCCTGAGCCAAATGAGATGTTGCTTAAGCCTCTCTTATTGGAGGAGGTGGAAGAGATAGTTTTTAAAATGAAAAAAGGAAAGGCCCCGAGACCGGATGGTTTTCCGATAGAACTTTTCAAGAGTTCTAGGAGGTTATCAAATTTGATCTGTTGGTTGTGGTGTAGGAATCGCAATGTAGCAAACAGATGTTGAGAGCAATGAATTCTACCTTCCTTGCGCTTATCCCTAAGAGGGAGGGAGCTAATTCTCTTGATCAGTTCAGACCAATTTCCTTATGTAATGTGGTTTACAAGATTATTTCTAAGTTATTGACGAAGAGACTTAAGCCATGGCTTGGTAAGATCATCTCTAAAGAGCAGGGAGGTTTTGTTTCAGGGAGGAAAATCCTTGATGGCATGGTTATTGCTACAGAAGCTATTCATTCTATGGAGAGATCCAAGGAGAAGGCTATGTTCATTAAGTTGGATATGGCCAAAGCTTATGACCAGGTTAAATAGGACTTTATTCGTAAGATGCTCTCTGCATTTGGATTTAAGGATGGATTGAATGGGTGATGAGTTGTGTTGTGTCAACTTCCTATTCAATGTTGATTAATGGGGAACCTTCTTCTCTTTTTAGAGCATCTAGGGGTCTCAGACAAGGTGACCCCTTGTCTCCTTATCTGTTTATTATTATGGTTGAAGGCTTGGGGAGAATCTTACAAGCCCATGTGAGGCACGGTCTTATTCAAGGATGGAATTGGGGAAATGGATTGACCCCCCAATCCCACTTACAGTTTGTGGATGATATGACTTTGATGGGTGTTGCCACAATTTGTGAAGCGACCAGCATCAAGCATGCTCTAGATATCTATCTGGCAGCTTCAAGTCAGAAAATTAATGAAGATCAGTCTTCCATTTTCTTCTTTAATACCTCATTGCGTGTTCAAACAAGAGTAGCGTGTATCCTAAGATTTCAGATTGATGCTCTTCCATTTGTGTACTTGGGTATCCCTCTCTTAGTTGGTCCCTTGCCTAGAGGGACTTTGAAGAATGTGTCGGATAAATTTCGGGAGCGGGTTAGTCATTGGACATACAAATGGTTGTCCTCTACTAGGATTGTCTTACTATTAAAATTTGTGGTCCAAGCTCTCCCAATTTACAGGTGTATGGTTCAGATTGCTCCAATTAGTTTCATTAAGGAGTTGGATGTGTTATCTAGACAATTCCTTTGGGCTAGTAATCTTGCTTCCTCAAAGTGGATTTTAGTGAATTGGGAGAATGTTTGTAGACCAAAGCAGTTTGGTGATCTTGGTCTGCGGTAAGCAGTCCTCACTGGACAGGCTTTGGCGGCGAAGCTATATTGGAGATAGTGCACTAACCAAGACCAAGCTTGCACCAAGATCCTTTCCTAAAAATATTCGTGGGGGATAGATTGGAAAGAGTTGCCTAGGATATCCTTGGAAGGTAAAGGATCTATGATTTGAAACACTCTCAAGAGGGGGGATAGTCTGGTTAAGCAAGGCTTGTTTTGGATGGTTTGACTCTTGGGATAGTCACCCCCCAATCATGACCTCTTATCCGCATCTGTAGAATATTTGTTCTACCTTTGTAGAGGTTGGCTAGACTCGAGTGGAAGACTTTAAAGTTGCTAAGAATCTTGGCCAGGTGGAAGGATATTCGAGATTGGCCCCTAGGGGGATCCATGGAGAAGGGACGAATTATCTCATATTTTGGCTAGTAGAACTTGTAGCTCCTTGCAAACGAATGATATCTTGGCTTGGGGTCCGAACCCCAAGGGAGTTTTCTTGGTGGTTGTTGGATATCAAGAACTGGATAGGGAGAAGTATGGTGGGGAGGAGGTTCCTTGGTGGAAGTATGTGTGGAACAAGTTTGAATGGTCTAAATGCAACTTTTTCCTTTGGCTTGTGGCTCGTAATAGGTGCCTTACTTGGGATAATCTTCAAAAGAGGGGCTTTCAGGGACCTTCTAAGTGTGTTTTGTGTGGGAGAGTGTGGAATTTGCGGCACACTTGTTGCTTCAGCGTAGATACTCCAAGATTATTTGGCACCATTGGTCGGAGGTTTGGAGGTAGTCTTGTGTGCATGCTTCATCTTCTATTGAGTTTTGGAGGACTTTGGGGAGGCCTCCTGCTAGGACATTTTGTCTTCAAGTGGCATGGGGTATAGGCCCTTCTTCAATTCTATGGCAGATTTGGTTGGAGAGGAATCGTAGGGACTTTAAGGAGTGAGTTTGTCTTCACATTAGGCGCGGCAGCAGGCCCTTAGCATGATTCAAGAAACTATTCAAGCCAAGTGTGAGGTGGATATCCCTTTGGAGGCTGTCGAGGTGGGGGTGTTGCAAGGGCTAGGTTTGGTCAGTGGAGGATCAAGGAGGCCTTGTTCCATTCGCAGGCGACCTTCCACTACAAAGATTGAGCATTATGGTAGATGGCATCCGCCTCCTATGGGTGTCTTGAAGATTAATACCAATGGTTCTTCCAGGGGAAATCCTGGTTATGCTAGTATTGGTGGTGTTGGCAAGGACAATGAGGGATCTCCCATCTTTATCTTTTTCAGCTTTCAAGGGCACCAAAGTAATAACTTTATGGAGGCTTTGGCTATCCTTTTTGCTTTGGAAAAGGGTTGTGTATTGGGATGGCGCAAGATCATTTGTGAGTCTAATTTGCAGATTTTGGTGGCTATGTTGAATAAGGGTTCCTTGGACGGGGTGAATTGGTTGTTGGATTCAATAGTTCGCCAGATTCACTAGATTAGTTCCTCTTTGGATTTGGTTTCCTTTGTCCTTATCCCTAGGGAATGGAACAAGGTTGCAGATTGTTTGGCGAAATGGACTTCTAAGCATAGGGGTACTTGGCAGATTGATGATTGGGAGCAACTTCCCTTGGACTATTCCCAAAGATTGAAGTTGCTGCTTCAGAAGGATATTCAAGGTTTTTAGGTTGTGATTGGGGTATGTGGTTTTGGCTCCTGCTGGGGTTGGTCTTTGCTTTGCAGGTTTTTCCTGGTGGTCCTCGGTGCAGGGGCGTGTATTGATTGTAATGTCTTTCTTCTTGATTGAATAAATTTTTACCCCCCTCTTTTATTAAAAAAATCTATCAAAGGGTGTTAGCTTGAATAACAAGCCACAAATTATCAAGAAATCGAATAACAAGCCACAACCAAACGCCTTCCTGTCTAATGATTCTTCAACCAAACTATTCCCAATAATGTAAGACATATTTCCAGGAAAACTCTGCATGTAGACTATTGAAGAAGACATGTCGAATTAACTAAGATTGGCCACAAAAAAGACAATCAAGGACATTCACACCAAACTCTTTTAGGTTTTCAAACTTTATTAGTTTTCCACATTTAATGCACCTAAAGGCCAGCTTGTTGGAGTCAAGGCAAAAAGCTTATACTAAACCAAATCCACATGCGCCAGTTTTAGAAGAGTCAAACAAATTCCATGTGTCATTCAATTCTAGGTAGAGACTAGTCTTCTCAATCAGCTAGTTTTGTCACCTCAAGAAAGTTAATGCCATAAAATCACTTACTCTATCCCCAAATGTCTTGGTCTCAGTTCATTTGCAACCCAAACATTGTTTTTTCACATATAATTTCCAAGTAGGCATATGTTCTCTTTTCAATGTTATGTAGCTTTCATTATACCATGCTTTGAGATGATCCCAATTTATCTGTCCACAAAATATCTTTAAAGTGTTTTAATTCCTTTATGAAATCAGACATTTTCTGAACAATCTCTTATACAAGAAAGCTTTTTATTTTAGTAAGCAGAGTTCAACCACAGTGATCTATTGCATGGCACTTCTTTCCCATCTTTTCTAAGACATACCACATTATGCATCCCTTCATTCAAACCACTCTTTCAGTCTTTCTTGATTGATTGGAAGATGAGATAAACTGCTAACCACATAAAAGAAGACAAACAATATGTCTGTGACATGAAATCCTTTCCATGTTGGTTTATCTTTAGGGAAACCCTCTACAAAACATGGGAAGGCACCAAGAAGCTTCAGTTTGAGACCAATCAGTTGGAAGATGTTATAAATTATGGAATGATATAGCAGGGAGCTTGCTCGAGTGAACAATGGCCTAGCTTTGGAGGGAATAAATTGGCACAAAATGGAAGATGAAGGGATCATGTGTGATAGAAACATAGCTTTTACTAAGCCTGAAGTGATTAATGAAGCTGCAAAATATTTAGTTCTCAACAAATATATTGGAGGTAAGTTGGATGCTCAACAGAAAGCCACCTTGAAGGTTTGGGAAATCATCAAGAGCTTTCTAGTTGCGTAGAATAAGAATACTTTGGTTACGGTGAAGGATTTCATGTTACAAGTTGTTGAAAGGAGATTGCCAAAGTCATATCAAAGCCAGCTTCAATTCACAACCTCAGTTTAGCTGACCCTTATTATAGAGATGAGCACTTTCAGTTCCTCACTCCCCCTACACAACACACTTTTGGGATTTTAAGAGGGTTGAGTGATTCTGGGATAATGAGTAGGCCTTTAGATTCTGAGACTAATAAAACTGAGAGAGTAATAGAGAGAGGTTTGTCTGTGAGTGGTTAAGGAAGAATAAGATTGCTGGAGGATTTAAATTCCTTGGAAGGCCAAGTTAGAGACTTAATCAGCGAAAGATGTTAGTAAAGCTGAGAGATTCTCTGAGGATTAAAGATGCCAAAATTCAGACTCTTGAGTTCAGAATTGTGGAATGAGAAGAGACAAAGTTGAAGTAGGTCTGCACTCTCTTAGGCAAGAGTTTGGTGTTCTGAAAACTTGAACTAGGAAATTGATTCAAGAAATCTTCAACACAGTCAAACAGATGGTCAATGATGGCAATAAGAGTGTCGATAAGGAGAATTTGAGATTTAAATAGCCAACTGTGTGACTATTGCAGTTGAATGTGCATCCAATTCACATTCATTGTTTTTGACTCACGAAAAATTCTGAGAGCCCTGCTAGTTCTAAGTTAACTACTAAATGAGCGGGAATGAGGATTACATAGAAAGACTGACAGATTTTACAAGGTGATGTTGAGAGCAAGCCTAGTGAAGGCCCGTTGGAATAGACAAATGATCGAGAAAAGATGAATTGCATTCATGATCACAGGATTTCTTCAGTTTCACTGGAATAAAATTCCAGAACTAAAAGTTTAGATTGTTGTTAGCAAACCAGAGTTCAACATCTCCAATTGATAAATAAAAGGGTTCATCAGTTTAAACAACAAATGAGAAGGATGAAGTTTAAACACTAGCAGAAAGAATTGTTAGAATATTGTCATTGATGTCAAAGCGAATGGACAAGATTGTTGTCATTTGTGTCAAAGGAGTATGAAGGAAATTGTTGGCAAGATTATTGTCATTGATGTCAAAATATTGTTGTCATTGGTGTTACGGTGATTTGATTAAATTTGAAGGAAAAGTTAGTGCAAGGTTGGAAGATACAGAGCTGGTTGAAGGTATCGTTATTGACAAAGATATGATTCGTCCACAAATACCTAAAAGAGTTGAGGATGCAAAGATAGCAAAGACAAAGCATAAGGTTGACAATGGCATAATCAAGAGAGATGATAATATTGATAAACTATGGAATGATATAATTCTATAGAAGGAATTAGATGGATCGAAGTTCATACATGAATATGCTCTAGTCACACATTGATGAATGTTCATGACAAATAGTCTACTTAGAACTAAATTAGAATTAACAATGCTGGCTGACTCCCTTTACACTATGAAAATTACAATGCTGGCTGAATTCTTTTAGAAAAGACATATATATATTTAACTAAGATAATTGCCCAAGATATTAAATGAAAGATCAGCGAGTGGGAGTTTAATATTTAATATAAACAAATGTTTATAATGACCAACTCATTAATCCTGGCCGACTTTATGATTATTTACTAAGTCAAAAGCATATATTATTTACTAAGTCAAAAGCATATATAAACTTGTCACCCAAGTAAACATGTAGCATAAGCAGTGATTTAATTAATACATGTAGTGATTATTAAAGGCAGCGATTAAGTTTAAGAGGCAGCGGCTTAGTTTGAAAAGGAGCAGCAATTTAGATTAAGGAAGAAACAAATTAAGTTTGTGAAGACAGGGATTCATTATTAAAGATAGCAGTTATATTTACAAAGGCAGTGACCATGTTTATGAGGATTGAGGATAAATAAAAGTATCTTAAGACAGCAATCAACATTTAAGTGTGTTAATAATGAGTCATGCATTGTTAAACGGTTGTCTCCATTCAAAGGGATGCCTCCCTTCATGAAGAGGCATAAGGAAGATACAAATGTAAAGAGAAGTTGGAGAGATAGGAAGAAAGCGAGATATGTGAAGAGTGAAGAAGGAAGCAAGTGTGTACAACCAAAAGGATACATCATACAAACACACGAAGAGTTTATGAAGAGAATATAGAAGATCATTCAAGGCAGATTTGTGAAGGAGAATAAGTGAGTGTGGAGGATTAAAAGAAAAATATAATATATACACCTACAGATCTGCATATGGAAATATAAGTAAGAAGTATAAATGCAGAATTAAGAAGAGTTTATGGCAGATCTATAAAGAAGAGTATAAGTAGATTTGAAGAGAAGAACTTGCTGATTTGAATGTGCTTGTTCATCATCCATTAAAAAGGACATTCACAAGAAGATAGTGATCTTATTGCATAGAAGGTTGGTGCCGTAACAAGAGATTGGTGTCTCTTACTGGGTTGGTGCTCAATTGTCAGGATTGGTGTCTCCGATGGGTCGGTACCTACAAATTCTACAAGCGGGGATTGGTGTCTCCAGTGGGTTGGTGCTCACAAATTGTATAAGAGGGGATTGGTGTCTCCTATAGGTTGCTGCCTACAAATTTTGTAAGAGATTTTAATATCAAGCAATATTTTTCCGTGGTTTTCTCGCACAAGGGCTTCCACATAAATCTTGTGTTCTTCTTGTTTGTGTGAATCTTGAGTATTTTGGCTATCATTGCTTTTATGGTTATTAAGTTTTGAAAAAGTAAAAGTTTTGTCTTATACTGATTCATCCCAACACTCTCAATATAAGTGTGTGTTCTTCAAGAATATCTTGGGTTCAAGACACTTGGTTTTGTTTATCATGCATCAAGGGACACAATTTTATTCCAATTACCCTCAGTCCAATAAGGCTTCCAAAACTTCTTATTTGAAGCATTTGCACTGTCAAGTGACACTTCAATCTCACTCTAATGGAATGGGCTACCACTCCAATGCTTATGCATCAAACAGTTCCATGTATTGTAAATAATTTGTAAATGATGTTTGTAGGATATGCAGAGAAAGCTATTGTAATATCCCACCCTACTTTCAGTTTGACAATGTAGACATTTTGTCAAACAATTTTCATAATATTGCCAAATGTTTGATTTTAGAGCTTTCTCAAAGATAGAGACTTCATGCATATAAGGAACTAAGATTGGTATTCTCTAATTCCATACATAAAGGAATACAACTATTTAAATGCCAAATTAATACCGCTGTCCCTCACAGAAATGACATAATGCAGAAGCGTTTCAATATTCAAATCATTATATTTTCAGACCTGGAAGTGATGATACAATTCGTCCATGTCCAGCTTACCATTTTGTGTTGCTTTCCCAAACTTCGCGCCCTTCCTTGACCTGCAAATTAGCAGATGGAGGCTCCACGGCCCCTCGACTAACCTCCTACAACTTCCACACACTCCTAAATTGGGCGGATCTGCTTGAAATGCCCTCATGACCTCTCCTTACATTCACGATTTGCTTTAATTAAATGCAGCGGCCACTTCAAGGTTGACAATAGCTTGTGAATATATGATACAGCCTGTATGAGACTATCCTTGAATCCCATGTAAGCACCTAGCAGACTTTGGTTACCCAGTCACCTCACTTCACCCAAATGATTTGATAGGCATTGAGCAATCTCCACAATATGCCTCGACTTTTTCCTTGGCAGGAGCGGCTATATACATAAAGCCCAATTATTAACTCTTTGATTGTTTTGACCCTTCGAATGAGTCTCCAACTTGGATAAGACAAAGCATCTCATAAAGTAGCGGCACGGCTGTCTTTTACCCAGCAAATGTAACTCTACAGTCTCCAATGATACGACGGCCAGTAAATATATGTCTTCCCTTAGGAATCACACCAACGTTCAAGAATAACGATTGCTTTCACGCAGGAACCATATAATGATTGTAGTCTGAATACTAGGCATTGAAAAGGCTAGAGCACAACCCCTAAGTCATATGCAAGTCTTCTACGGCCAAGTATGGGTGAATCGCTGCCCAGAATATAAGTTCATACCCCCATGATACCAACAATGAAGCCAACTCCTTAGATACTTGATACTACTGCTGGAGAGTGCACAATTCCCTGAATAGCTAAAAATGAAATATATAAAAATATTAGACCATCACCTGAAGATCTCCTCCAATAAGTGTATCGAACTTCACCCAAGAGAGTCTGAGATATTTGCATAACCTGAATAGCTGAAGATAGAAATGTCAAATATCACCAACTGATATCCTGAGATATTCTCTTGCATAAACCTAAATTAATCCTAGGAATTTGTCTCCAACAAAATATATCGATACACCGCAAATTTGTCTCCAAAGGAAACTCACAAATTTGGAACAACCATTATTGCGCAAACGCATTACCCTGAATGGAGTTATCAACATTCAACCTTGGGATGTCTTTCAATCTTGCAGTTGAAGATCCTCATGAGGGATTTTGTCCTCACAAAGCCAAGACCTCAGTCCAACCAGCAAACCCTTGTGTATATTTTTCAGCATAAATAAAAATAAGCTCTTGCATCCTTTTTATAACCCCTTTTAATTTTCCCACCAAAAAACATTAAACGCCTTTTTAATAAAGTGACATTATAAAATATCTTTATATTTTTCCTCCGCATCACTTTATAATAACACTATAATTTAATTATTTAATATTACCTTTTTAGGTATACCTTTTGTAGGCAATATCAAATAATTAAGTTAATTAATTAAATTAGTGTCTGTTTGGCCAGCCGGAAAACGGGGACATTACAGCTATTGTTTTGGATAAGCTTTTAAGTGGCTGCTGATGGTGGTGGGGAGGAGGTGGCTGAAGTTTTGCAGCACCCACTAAAGAGCTTTCTTTTCCAAAATAGCAAACAAAGTTATGGTCTAAAATTCCTAACATTTTCCATTTTCCATACAGAATATTGGGCACTGATTTTGGAGAGGAATCTTAAAAAACCTGTAGGGTGCAGAAAATGTCATGCCCCAATCGGGCCATTTTACTGCAGAATAATCCAAAATTTACTTAGTCGCTGTCACTGAAAAACTTCAGAAAGCCTTCCGTGAGAGTCGAGACCATGGCCTATATATATATAGAGTTTGAGAAGGTCTATCTATAATCACATAGCCCAAAATTTATAGCAGCTGCCAGTGCTCAGGAACGTATATATGCTTGATCTTAAATTTTAAAACTACAAATTTTTCAAATGGGACAATAGATACTGGTAAAATGATAACAAAATAAGACTGGTTTGTATCTGAAGTTTATCAAGAGGAAACTTAGCATTTCTTCATTTGCATTTAGTTTTTGAATACTGTTTCCAAATTTATGATGCAAGCCCTATCTGCCCCTAAATATAGATGTGCCTATAAGCATCAGGCAATAAAGCTGAAGTGACTTGTCACTATTAAACTTAAGTGCCTGCAGTTTAAGTGTAAGATAGAAAATGCTACAAGTGTAAATTCAAGAAAATAACTAATCTGTTAGGGCTGTGGTGTAGCAGAAAGTTGGAGCACTTATCATCTCAATAAACCCACGTTCAATACGTAGTGAGCTAATGCTCACAATGATAATGTGGTGATTTTAGCATAATTTTGTAAACTAGAGATCAAGCTTTCCAAGTGATCAACCGAAGGCATTTGTAAATAAAAATTTAAAACAAAGAAAAATAAGATGAAGTTGCATCACTGGTTACAAGAATATTCTGAGGTCCAAGTACTTAGTTTTGTTTACATTGCTTCAGGAAGCGTAATGTTATTCTAATTGGGCAATAGCCCAGTGGATTGGGTCTAATTTTCTCAGCTGGAGCTGCACAAACTTTCAGAGCCATTTGTGGTCACATGGTTCCATGAAACATCCCATGCACCCTTACATTTCTGTAGAATTTTTCTTGCAGCCACATCCATTTGCAAAACTAATGGAAAATCCCATCAAACAAAGTCAGCCATTTGTAAAAAAGGTGCCCTAAAATTCTGAGCAAGAATTGAAAATTTCCAGCTTTTCTCCAACACCTGCTTGATTTTTTCTCCAAAAACAATGGTTGCTCCACGTTTTTAGGCAAACAATCTAAACTTTTCTGTTCTGGCTTTGAATGCTTCATTGCACCACCAACCCAGAATAATCAGAGGGGTAGTCCATTGGAAACCCTAAAAAAATTTATCGTTTTAGCATCCTCTTCTCAATACTAACATCGCTTAGAGATGCTTGCATGCTATGTGGGTTCCCTTGCCTTGGGATCTCACTAATTAAGGATTTCACTCCACTGTTTTCTATCTATCTAACTTTGCAATTTTTGGACTTGGAGGAAGAATCCACAATCTGGATTG